>BMAO01005556.1:0-46060 GCA_019973975.1 Trichonephila clavata | reverse complement strand
TTAATACGTATTGTAAATAAATCATTTTTCTATTTGAAGAATGTAATTTTTGTATTTTATATGCTCAAATTAAAAAAAAAATGTACATTTTATGCGCAAAAATTAAGGAAAATTTAAAGTTTGTTACAAAATTTGAAAAAAAAAATTGTTTTTTAAACTGTTAATTATGTCTAGTTTTGCATTTATAAATACTCTGTGTAGTTTTTAAATATAAATCAAGTGGATGTAGTACAAAGTAATTTTGAGTATTATTCTAATTAAATACACAGTTGTGAAACAGCCATCATGCTTTACCTAACTGCTTATTGTTTACATTGGAATGCTCATGAATATAACTCTATAGGTTTATTACTTTTCATTTTACATTAAAATAAATAATTATTCATATGTTTAATTAGAAAAACAGAAATTATTTTGTTATAATTTTTAAAAACAAAGTTTCATTTAAATAAGAC
This sequence comes from Trichonephila clavata, assembly GCA_019973975.1. Lineage (NCBI taxonomy): Eukaryota > Metazoa > Arthropoda > Arachnida > Araneae > Nephilidae > Trichonephila > Trichonephila clavata. Next base: position 45,605 of record BMAO01005556.1, on the reverse strand, counting down.
TTAGAATTTAACTTCGTAAATTCATCAAAGACATTATTTTGTGTATTTTTATTATAATAAAAATATGTGTGAGGAATTAATGTTTAGTAATTTCCTATAATGATGTTCAAAGGGACGTAAAAATACTAAAACATATAGACATAAAACTTTGGTATTTTAAATGGAAGAAGATGTGAATCGTTGATAACGCGTATTGATGAAGTTGGGAAAGGGTAATTAAAAAACTTCTAAAGAATCTAGAATTTTAAATTTACAATTTAAAAACTGAGAAATGATGCAAAATAACCCAATTAACAATGGTATTAATTTATATTGCATTGAAATATATATTGTTTTACAAATCATAGTTGAAAATATCTTGATTTGAAATTTTCTCAAAACACATTTTTGGTGATTCCGGTACAATTTTCTCAAAATCTACTTTACCTATAGTGCTGATATTTTGCATAATATAAGATCAACACATTTTTAACAAAGTGAATGAATTCGTTTTCAAATAAACATTCAGAAATTTAAGATGAGGCACAATTTCTGCATAAAATTTAAATGAATTTTGAATCACTAAATTTAATTTTTTAAAATTTTTATAAATTTATATTTTAAAATTTCACATCGTTTATTTTATGGACTGTTACGTTTACAAAAACCCAATGAAATTTATAGCTATATATGCAGTAGATTTTATGCAAAGTGTACCTAAATGTAAGAATATGCTTGAAAATGAAAAAAAAAATAGTTATTGATTAATTATTACTCTTACAGATTCATTTGTAATTTTAAATTATTTTTTTTTACATTAACTAGTACATAAGTATATAGATAATTCAATGTAAAAATTTTATTGCCATTGCTTTAAATTTAAGTAATTGAGGACCATTTAAATTTGGTGCAGTAAAAAGTTCATTTTTCCTTCTCGCAGACCTCCCAATTACTTTAAGAACAAATTCTCAATTTTTACTAATTTTAATGTGTTGCTATGTTATTTATTTTAATTTTTACAAAACTAAAGCTTTTTAAATTAATTTTTACATAAAACTGCCTAAAAAACAGTTATTATATAAACATAAATGACTGTAAATTTTGTAATAAAACAGTGATTGCTAAATCTGAAAGAATAACACAGCTTTTGCGAGTTTAAAAAATGATTAATTCAATTTATAACATTTAAATCACAAAATAATCTTTTTTTTATGTATTTTTGTGAATATTCTACTTAATAAATGAGTATGAACTAAAATTAAATTAATTACTTTAAATGTCTTTCATTAAAGTAATTGAAAATTGTTTTTCATCTTGCGACATTGAATATGAGATGACCACTTTACTCATCTTATAGATTTTAAATGATTCTTATTATCTCAGAACGTTCGCATACCTATGCTTTTATTTTAAATCAACTTCTTCCATCTCATTAAAAATATGACATCAGAAAAGTAATGTACAGTCATTTTAAATTTATACAGTTATCCAAAAAAATAGTAAGTGAATGTGAGTCATTCTTTTTCTCCACACTCACGTACGAAAATTCCCAATTTTCAAGAGTCCTACTACACTATAAAGGTAAATTTAGCCAAAAATTGACAATTTCTATTAATTTATTTTATAGACCATTGTATCAGCTTTATAAAAATCCCAAGTTTATTTTTTCCCGTTCACTAGAACATAGACTACAAGTGCTTAAGTAAAAGCAGATGTCATTACTTTAAGCAAAATGTCATACATTAAAACTCGTTTTACTCTAAATGTGTTTTTTTTTCAATATACTCAAATGGGGACAGTGATTTCTAAGAAAAGTTTCCAAAATAATTAACTGAAATTTTTTGTGTATGTTCTGTATAATGGTAGAAGTGTCTTAACCTTCAGATTTATGAATCACTGTTTTATTACTCAATGTACAGTCGCTTATGTGAATATAATCGCTGTTATTTTAAGCAATTTCATATAATAATAAAGATAAATTGTTGTAGTGTCTTTTCAAAAAATTAAAACATCTCTTATCCTGAAGGTCATTTCAAAAATAAATGGCACATCAAAATTCAAAAATTGAAATTTTTGTTGTAAACTTTTAGGACAGAATGGGCTTTGTTTATATTATTGTTTGTACATGTTTACCAATTTTTTCCCATTTATTAAAACTAATTTATTTTTATATTCTTAAGTTTAGCATTATTTTCTTTAAATATACTAAGCAAATCTAAAAACCACAAAAAAATCCCCAAATCTCCATTTTTTTCAAAGTTTTTGCAAGTAGTAAAATATCTTAAAGTGGTATTTGTTTAGACAATTTCACTTTGTACCGAAAAGTAAAAGCAAAGAGCAATTTTTAAGAAATTTTAAAGTATAAATTATAAAATTAAATAATTTATACATTACGTCAATATATCAGTCATATAAATTGGTTACCAAGCATTGTTGGTTTAGAATTCTTGTCCAAGCTAGATAATACTCGTGTTTGTTTAATACATTCATCAAGAACGTATGAATCAATAAATTTAATTACTAACGTCAATTGTGGTTCTGCAGCCTTGTTCCAATAACAACTCATTCTATTATTCATCTGTCTGACCTGAGAGAACTCTTGAATGTGCTTTCCAATTCTTGAGAGCAATGGTTCTAATCAGAAGTAGTAATTAGTGAGGTTAAATAAACTAAAGTATGAAGTCTTAGTCTGCAGAGTTTGTGTACTCTAAATGAAGTTTTTACTTAACACTAAGCTTGTTTTGTGAAGAGAATCACAGCTATTGGAGATTAATGAGAAAAGTTCATCGGAATTATGAAAGGGAATTAATTATATATGTTCATAAACAAAAATTGTGTGAAATATTATACTTTTGTTTAAACCACGCATAGACTTTATCCTTAACTTTAAAGTTCCTTCAAATTAAATACCTTACTGAATAAGCTAAGTTCAAATGACGTCATAGACGCATGATAAATGCAGTGAATCTTTTCATGTATTTCACTGTTGCTAATTTTTTTTTTTTGCAGAAATTTTTTTAACCTCTTAACCAAACAATCTTTTTGCCCAAAAGGGTTAAAAAGTCACATTTTTATTGCCAATAACCAAGTATAATACATAAGAGAGTGAGAAATTGGAAGAGCTTTATTTTAATTTTAAATTTTAAAATTTCCCCATTATTTTTTATTTTATAATTGTGAAACACAAAAAAACCAAAATGTTTGTTTTTATAAGTACCCTGTACATGCTATGATGAATTTGTCATGTATCAGAAAAAAATATCTTATACTTACAAAAAAAATTATGTCCGTGCCTATTTATCCAATGGTTGAGAATTTTGTTGGTGTGCGCATATATACACACAAACAATTTGCAACACGGCGTAATACAAAATGTCATATTGCAATCGAGGCAGAAATCTATTAGGTTTCTTTAATTATCTTCCCATTTTTATTTCTTCTCTAGCAACAAACTGCTATTTGTCTTGATAACCCCTGTTTTTTTCAGCGAAAGTTTTCAAAAATCTAAATAAATAACATGGAAGAAACATCCCTGCCTTCACCATAAAGGAAATCTCGAATGAGAAGCTTTTCAGTAACATGGACAAAATGCATCTCTTAAAAAAAACTAGCAATTATAATTTCGCCATGAGAATTAAAAATATGTGCAAATCAAAGAGAAAAAAAAGAAAATATCATTGCCCATACAGCGTACGGGCAAACCAGGTCCGAAAAATGTACAGGAAAAATTGAATATCACTGTACTCATTACAAATAAGTATGTGCAAATAATTATGCTTAAAAAAGATAAATAATGATTAAAAAAACACACATTTTTACAGAAAATATGATTTTGGTTATCATACAAATATTTTTAAATAATATTGTTTTGTTTTATTTTGCAAGATAATGTATTTGTTCTGTTCCAATTTTTTTAAGGATATAAAGGGTCATGATATATCATAACTACATCAAATAATATTAAAAAATCTTGAAATTGAACCTTAATGAACAGTAGTCCAGCAATTATTTAATTATTACAGTTATTTTATACATTTTATATCACGGTGTCCAAACGATACCGGCGGATATTTAAGGGTAATCGAAATCCCGAACTTCCTAGTGTTAAATATTAAGTGATTATATACGATACTATAATAAGTAATGTAATAACCATAATACTATTTAAAAACCCACTTTCTTTAATTACAAATACTTCATGTTGAATGAGAAGAAATTAATATCCCCTTTTACGTAGATTCAAAGGAATTCCAAACATTTATGTTAATTCACTTCAAAAAGCAATTATCTTAATTGCAACACTTGATATAAATTACCATTATCAACACAGTAAGTGTGCTTTTAGAAATAAAAGTTTTGCTTCAAAGCATTTTCTCCACTTATTGATATTTAGTAGAGTGCTACGAGATTCCCATTGCCTCTACAGTTAGAGCATTTTATTGAATTTATGATCGGGTCTCTTAAGAATAAACAGCTAATGTGCCGCAGAGGAAAAAGGATATCCCTTTACGGTCGTAAATAATTTTATACCAATATTGTATAACATGAAATTGAGAACTGATCCAAAATTTGATAACTATAGTTATGCTTTTAATCATAAATTTTATTAGAGTGATTTTCGAATTTTTTGAATAATAAATTTGTCAGATTTATCAATGATGCAAATTAAAAACAAAGGAAAAAATCGTAAGCTAAACTAAAATCAGTGGTGCAGCAGCCCATGAATGTTAAGGCCCATCTCACTATCTATGACCTTTTACACTGTGGTGCATAAGCTGATGTTCCGACCTGGTGGTCAGTCTGAAATGAAATCCCCAGTGTTTGTTTCCCAAGCACAAGCTCAGTTCTCATTTATTGACCTGCAGAAAGGATGGAAGGCTGAGTCGAACTTACCCAGCCCGGGATTTGAACTCCAGATCTGTGGTGTGGAAGCGGAATGCACTGCCACTCAGCCATCGGGTTTCCGTAGAAAATTATTATTATTATTATTATTATTATTATTATTATTATTATTATTATTATTATTATTATTATTATTATTATTATTATTATTATTATTATTATTATTATTATTATTGCAAAACAAGAAAACTTCTTTGCTATGAGATGCATTGTTCCTGCAATATACCCTGTCAAATTCGTTCCTCATCTCTTTCTCGAAAGAGGTAAATTATTTAAAAGCACTGCCAATGTTATTCTAATCAAAAGTCGTGGGACTGGTTTTAAACATAAGAGTACAACACAAAAAGTCCTCCTTTGGAAGGATCAGTATACATGTCATTAATGACACCAGATTAGCAGGACATGCTTACACGCCCACGGATCTTAATGGTTTAAACATGACTTTCTTCTAAATTATTATTTTCTTTCGTCTTTGGCACCATCTAGAAATAATTTATATGTATTATATAATAATAATAAAAATAATATTATTATTATTATTTTTACAGTAATGCTCCGAACTTGGCGATGGGTAGGACTGAATAATAACCGAGTAATTCAGGTTATAATTTCTCATATAAATACATATAAATTATTTCTAGATGGGGCCGAAGACGAAAGAAAATAATAATTTAGAAGAAAGTCATGCTTAATCCAGAAATGCAGCGGCCGTGTAAACATAGCCTGCTAAGCCGGTGCCTTTAGTGCCTCGAACGTGTATACTCGTCCTTCCAAAGGAGGACTTTAGTATTGTGCTGTTATGTTTAAAACCAGACCCATGACTTCGGAATACAATAACATTACATTGGCAGTGCTTTTTAATAATTTACCTCTTTCGGAGAAGAGGTGAGGAATGAATTTGACAGGGTATATTCCAGGAACAAGGAATCTCATAGCAAACCAATTTTTTTGTTTAAGTGTGCTCTTTTCTATTCTCCATTTGCTGTCTGTTTTGCTTACCGTGTGTAATCGGAGCTTTTCAATTTTTTGCACGAATGCGCTGAATATGATACTTGATTATTTGTTCAATCATGTTTTAGGAAAAATTTCAGAACAGATAAAACAAATCATTATTTATTTTTTATTATATTCTAACTCTAGAGATTTTTTTTTTCATTTTATTATTTTTCTTATCCTTTTTTAAAGTGAAAGTAAACAATTTTTAGATGGAAAAACTCGCCTTTTCTTTCCCTCCAATAAATCGAGTAACAACGCGCTCATGTGGGAAAAATGGTGGTACTGGGGAAGGGTAAATTTTTGAATTTCCCTCGGCCGTTACGGGGTTAATAAAATCTTAGATAACACAAATACAAAATCACAAACAAAACTTATTTCGATGTAGATGGTTTCATAAATTGTAAAAAAGTGTCTGCAAGTTCCCCTCCCCGAAATTTCCTTTCAGCATTCAAATAATTTCTTTATTCCCATTTTTGTTGAAAAAATACGCTCTTCGTTGAGTCTATAATTTCCAAAATTTGTAACCCTTTTTCATTCAAACTAAGAAATTTTGTCACACTCTCAACCATCATTCGACGTCCTGATTTAACTAGATCTAAAGACTTAAGCTCTGCAATGTCTAGCTCTTGATCATGCATTCCTATGAGCTCATCGATTGTCAGTGGGAATTCAGTAGTTCTTGAACGTCATCATTATCCGATTCTAAATTTATTTGCCTGACAATATCGATAACTTCTTTAATCACATTACCAATTTTCCCAATTTTTTTTACATCCTCTCCCACTAAACAAAAGACGAATCAACGAGATTTGAAAATCGCGTAACCCCGGTTTCACATAAGTCGGGGTAGCGTAAGTTAAGGTAGTACAGTACCATTATTTTTGAATTCCTCAAAATTAAATCAATAAATAAAACTACATTTAAATATTGAAATCCAAATAAGAAATGGGAATGGACTAGAAGTAAAATAAATATTAGGGAGGATCGAAAATATGTTTTTCAGAATTTCAAAATCCTACCTATAAAACTGTATAGTTCTTATTATGGATTCTGAAATTTTGTTATATTTATATTAATAAGAACCTTTAGTTTGGAGGGGGAAAAAATGTAGTGCACTGTGTGGAGAAATATATATAAATCTCTCTTTATAAAAAATGTTTTTTATTGCTGTAATAAATTTATTCACACACATAAACGTTATAGTTAGTAAAAATGGGCGGTAAGAAGAGAGAGCGTTGAATTTAATTGAATATCAGCGCCAAAAACCATTTAAAGAGAAGATCACACCCTACTTTCCAGCGTTTTTTTTTGAAAAATCATCTTACGTCATAGATCGTGATGTTATATGTTTCTCCAGTATTTTTCAGAAGCATCCATATGATAATCAACACGGTCACCATTCTGCAAAAATGATGACAACTTGGCTGAACATGAATATTTCACTGAGTTTCCATTGAAATGCCATTATAAAGTAAGAACTGCGTTGTTTCGAATATTATAATTTTTATCATACAATAAATGCAACAGAGAAAGTAATATTAAACAATATTTAGCATCTACATATAAATTATTTTCACTATTTTAAGATGAACAATAATTTTGAACATGAAGACTTGAAATTTATTTTTCCCTTCCCACTATATATTGGGAAAAAATAGAACTAAATGTTACATGTAAATTAGTCTTATAAAATTTGAGCGATGAGTACTAACCACAATATAATTTGTAAGATGAGGTTTGGTGATCTCGTTAGGTGGACCTTTAGGACCTCGTTAGGATAAGGTTATCCTTCAGTTTTTATAAGTTTTTGTTATTTAACAAAACATGTTTTTTCTGCGACATTTATTGTTTATCATAAAAACGAATAATGGTATCCTTATCGTTAATTTAGCAATATAAAAAATGAGATTTAGCTGATGTTCTCTGTCTGTTTACTTAAAAATACTATTAATTTCCATCCAGTGGATAATTTTTTTTAGTGAAATTATGTTCATTAAATAGATATTATGAATTTCGATTTTTATGTATTAGGTGTGATGAAATCCAATTTTTAACTATTAGGTATTATGAAATTCGATTTCATGTGGTATATTTAATGAGATTTTACTAAAAAAATAATTTACTAATAAACACACAAACATATTTTACTAAATAAAAGAACTATTCATAAAGAAAGTTGTTTCTTAACTTCGAATTTTTTTTTCACAGAAATCATTTTTTTTTCTTGATTGTCAACAGAAAGAAAACTTGGTTACTGAAAAAACAAAGTATCTGCATCAATCTCGTTTTAGGCATCATTTTCCCTTCCTCGTCAAAAACTTCCTTTTCAACAAACCACTGTAAATTCCCATCGTGCCCTATTCAGATAAAGTACACAACGACAAATACCATGTTTAGAGGCCTGATCGATTTTTACTAGAGAGCTTTGAATACATGAATACACTAAAAGTGTTTTAAGCAAAAGCCTGAAAGTTGTTTCTACATAAAATATTTGATTCTCTATTTCGTAAGATAAACTGAAGTATAGAAAGAAGGAATTTATTATTTTCAGCAATTTTCATCAGTAGTGAGTGAGTTTCAACATTTTTTAATTATGTTTCATACGTGCAATAGAAGTCTATATGTGGAGCGTGCTGATCAGTTACACAGGTTTAAAACCCAATTTTTTATTTGATATTTACCAAAAAACAAAAATTTCTGTTTTTTGGTGTGTTGAGACCGAAAATAAAGTGTGCTTTTCTTTATTACTCTTACAAATTATTTTCAAAACCATTGAACGTAATACCAGTTTTGTTGCATATGTATTTGAACACACATGTAAATGAGGATATATGCGGCCCCGATCTATGTCACGCTGTCTGTACTTAAGTATTGTGTAGGAAACATCATGTGCATTAGTAGCATACCAGATGCCGAAAAAGTCAGAGCTGTCTAACTTCATGAAGGGCATAATTTTCGGTTATCATAGAAATATATATATACTTATTATACATATTGTATAATATATATATATATATTATACAATATTGGAGTTAAGCTCTCCAAAATTGACTGTGACATTTGTAATTAAAAAGTGGTTGGTGAGTGAAGATAGCAAAAATGTGCTTCAACCAGGAAGACTTACAAAACTAAGAGATAGAAATCGAAAAATGCTGTCTAAAAGAAATTCAGAATAAAAACACCCAACCGAATGAACACGTATTTAAGGAGACCATACACGCATTCGTAACTGTTGTTTCGATAAATACCATTCCCAAGGAACCACATTTGCTTGTTTTTGATGGTCAAGCAGCTGCCCATAAGCCTTTGGTTACAAAATCTAACTTCGCTGTATGGTTGAAGTGTTGCAAGGCACATGAGACCGTATATGAGTGGAAACAATTTATCTGGAGTAATGCATCATTCTCTATAAGTTGGATGGCAGAGTATGGGTTTGATGTATTCCTGAAGAACGTTAATTGTCAGAATACATTGCGTCTACAGCAAAAGTTTGAGGAAGGAAGAATTATGGTCTAGGAATGTGTTTCTCGTGTTATGGGCTGGGTCCCTTGATCCCAATTAATAGAAAGCTAAACTCCGATTCGTACTCTCCTATTCTTGACAACGATCTGCTTCATACGCAGTAGCATTTTACGGGTTGGATACATGTTACTTCCAGAAAGACAACGCCACTTGTCACGTTGTGAGGTCTATCATGGATTGGTATGATGGCAATGAAGTAAATTGACAGGGCTGGTCTTCCCAGGTACTCAACCAGACGAGTCTTCCTAGGTCACTTAATTGACTTTGGACTGGTTCTAGACTTTAATCCTACAGGAAGCCTCTAAGACGAGTTGAATATACAAATTGAAGGGTGCAGCAGCCGTCAAAATCGGAGAAAGAAGTTACGTGTATTTTCCACAAGTTGATTCCACCAGTCTTCATCCCTTATATGTAGAGTGGTTAACGGAGTGCCTGTTTCCTTGTGGAAACTTAACCTCATACCGTGGAAATTGGGTGTAACTTTAGTTGGCTTTACCTTAGCCCACAGTACTGCAGAATAATATCGTGAGGATTTTTTTTTCCAGTCTTCATCCAAGCACTTGTAGAATGCCGGCCTATACATTTAAGTCTGTAATTGACTCAAGCGGAAGTGGTACCCACGATTGAATATGAATATTTTTTATCTCTTTTATCACCGGTGAACATTTACTTAACGGTAAATAGAGTGTATTTTCTCCTAAAAATTAGAATTTGAATTCATTATTAACAAAGGATTGTGTTATTTACATAACTTATAAGGAAAGTATCAAAACCATTTTATATGTGACAAACATCGCAAATGGGACAGATATAATGAAACTATAGTTCTAAAATTTCTTTTTGCTTTTGTTTTCAGGACAATAACAAATTAAATGAGAAAGTACACTGCAGACAACCGTAAATGCAACACCCTGAAGGAAGCACGCGAATAACATGAAATTTGCAGCATGCATTAGCGGAGGTGGGGTATGCAAATGATTAGAATATCAGCGCAGACACATATCACGCACGCCTCGGGCACCACCTCAAAGAGCTATTTAAGGCTGTGAGATTTCGAGGATTTCAAGTTCGGCAATTGTGCTTTTCTTGTGGTTTTCTCAAAAAACGATCAGTTATGTCTCGTACAAAACAGCGATCAGCTTTTGATCAAGTATCCGAGTTCGACAGAGGAAGGATAGAGTAGCCTACCGAGATTGTGGATTATCTCTTTCAGGGGAATCAGTAGAAGTGTTGAAAGAAACCAAACAATTGTAATGCGGATATGTGACTGTTGGATGCAGGAAAGTACGACGGACCGACGTGGTCGATCATATCCACCTCAGTGCAATGCTTCACGTAAGGACAAGCAAATGCTGCGCATGGCAGTGACGGATCACTCAGTCACATCACGAACCATAGCACAGCACGTTGAGTCTGTAACGCATCATTCAGTGTCTCGCGTACCATTCGACGCCGCTTACAGCAGAGTGGTCTGTTCGCAAGACGTCTATTGCTTGGTCTACACTTGACGCAGAACCACAGACGTCTCCGCTGCCAATGGTGCAAAGAAAGAAGGATGTGGGCGGCAGAATAGAATGAAGTTGTCTTTACTGACGTGTCACGTATCTGTCTGCGACACCACGATGGTCGGATTCGAGTCTGGAGACAACGTGGAGAGAGGATGCTGCGTTATGCACCGCCACACTGGTCCTGCACCGGGTATTATGGTATGGGGCGCGCGCGCGCGGTATTGGATATCACTCTAGCACTCCTCCAGTACGCATTGCCGGTACATTGAACAGCCAGCGCTACATCTCCAAGGTGTTCGAGCCAGTTGTCCTTCCTTACATTCAGGGCTTAGCCACAGCCATATTTCAACAGGATAATGTGCGACCACACGTGACACGCTTTGTCGAAAGTTTCTTCGTCAATCACTAGAATGAATTGCTTTCCTGGCCGGCTCACTCTCCGGATCTTTCGCCGAGAGGAAACATGTGGTTCATGGTTGCTCAACGATTGACCCAGATTACACCCCCAACTGCCACACCAGATCAACTTTGGCAACGTGTGGAAGCTACTTGGTCTGCTGTTTCCCAAGAACACATACAAAATATCTTTGAATCAATACCGAGTCGTGTGGCAGCGGTGATCTCCAATAAGGGTGGCTACTCTGGCTACTGATTCTGGCAGGAACCACTCTTAACAGAAGTCTATAAACTTAATCATTTGATACTTGGTCAACATTTTATCTACAAAATAAATTTTGTTGTGCTATCTCTTGTCTTTCTTGGTGTTGCATTTACGGTGGCCAGCAGTGTATATTCAATTTTAAAAATGAATGCATTCAAATTGAATTTTCACAGAAATGTAGTTGTTTATACTTTTTATAACATCTTTATTGAAAAATATATAAATTGTATAAAATATGTTACAATCAGGGTGAAAAAATTATTTTAAATTAAAATCCTACATTTATTGTGAACTAGAATTATTATTTTAGTATACATTAGTTTATGAATATAAAGGAAACTTATACATTTACTAGTGTTACTATGTTTAACCTTTTTGATTTTTGTTCCCTGATATCGCATGCCATGGGCTTTTTTGAATTTTCATCTCCTTTTCTATATTCAAGGCACGAGTAATAAAGAAATACTACTTTTTTGTACGTAAAGACGTTTTTGGTTAGAGAATGGTATAAGGAATCATTAAATCCTCAATATTTCTTTACTAACAGATACACACACACATAAATTGCAGTATATAATAATTCATAATATCAGATATATAAAATGTCTATAAATCAATCAAACATAGATTTTTCCCCATATAGTTTCGGAGGCTTTACATCATTTGCCTCTGTATACCTAATAATATTTCACCTTAAAGGGATTAATTACTTATGTAAATATGGGTGAAGCGTCTATTTAGTGTCTTAATGTCTTTTTCCGTTAGTGATTTTATAACTTATGAACCAGTATTTATCTTTTATTCTCCTTCTTTAATTTAAATATCTGTATAGCAGAATTGTATTCACCATTTATTCACGAATAACACGTAAGTTAACCAACGATTACTTACCATGTCATGACTCAATCTAATTCTCACCCAGCTGAAATCTGCCAACCAATCAAACTAAATACAATGGCAGCAAATGGCATTGTCGGCATATCGATTTCAATATATTTCATTTTTTTTTAAATGTTCTTATGGACAACACGATGGAATAAAGCTGAACAAGGGGTGTTATACACATTTCTACAAATCTGTCCTATATACTTTAATTAAGATTTAGCCCATTCATAATTGTAACAAAAAATATGTTTCTATGTTAATTGCTTGAGGTATGGTTGGTTATAAATTATAACAATATCTTTAAATATATCTATGTTTCAGAGAAATCCTCAATATTTTCAATAGTAAACATTTCTCTAAATAACGCAGAATTATTTCTGACGCTGACACTATTTAGGACCCTCTGTTACCTTAACTAATGAAAGAATTAGAATCAAAAGGTCGAGAAACAAATGACGGCATGAGAATTAGAATTCCGTCGGAAAATAATTGCATCTAAAAATTAAAGATAGGGTATATATGGCATGCCATACATATATATGACATTGTACAATACAAAAAAGGATTAAAAATAGCACATAAAAAATAACAGGTAAATATATTCAGTGTTATTCTCTAATTCACTAAACTGGCATAGACTTCGAACACATTGAACATGATCGTCGTTCTCACAGTATACAACTGATGGGTGGCTTGGAGGCTGGAAGGCTTAGATGCTGGTCGGGTTTGGAGATGGCCCCCAAGACACATGTAATTTGTGTATTCCCCTTTTTTATTGTTGACAGGATGGTGTCGGATTCCTAAGTCGGGGGTCCCAGCGCACGGTCATGAAAGTTGAATGGACTCATAAATTGAAAGAGAGAGTCTCGACTTTTGTAACTTTGCGCTTGGTTGCTGACCAATGACTAGGCGAGACCAAAGAGCTCGCGGATGCAAAAAGGGGTAATTTGCCCTCACTTAAAAGCAGGAGCCGAGACATTTCTCGACTCTTCTACACTTCTACACTTTTCAAATTAGAAAAAGAAGCAAAACTAATCTGTAACCATGCCGGCCTCCCATCACCTCGCCTCCGCTTCAGATAAGTGAAATGTTGTTCATAGTTCTCTTATTCTTAAATTTTAATAGTGTTTAATCTAAGTTCTAATTTCGTAATGTGTTTTTAAATGTAATAAACGAATTTGTTTTATTTTAATCCGAGTAATTCATTAATTTTGCGTTGCCTTTAATTATGATTTAAAGTACTAGCCACTATCGTGATGTAGACATAAGCTAAATAATCGAACCTGCGTAAATCATAAGATGTTAAATTAAAGCAGTATTAGGAGCGCTGCATCACAACTTTAATTCTCTGCATAAAAATGTTTACAGTCACACACAATATGTCACAAAGAGTGTTCCATACTGTCTGTGATACATCTACCAATACAAGTACCCTTATATTCCACCAGAATTATATTTGCAACATTTGTTATAGCCTCATTTCCAAAAGGCTTAGATCTACTGTCTGGCCAAGTTGCCAGTGACTCTGTTTCTTCGAATTTCAAAACCATTCGTTTCAAGAGATCAAGCCCCTTAAGTTACTTTCTCTCTTTCAAATACTATTATAATGGTATCATATTACTACTTAAAATACTATTATATTATCTTTCACTATTATATTTGTGTGACTAAGATGATACAGCCTAATTAATAATGCGCGTTCTGATGATGTGGTGTAATATTCTCTTGATATCGATCACTTCAAATGAGAATGCTTTTGGTCGGAGCTATCTATCAGGCGTGTTCAAATGAAAAAAAATCGAAACGTTAAATGCGAACAGTTTTCAATGTCTTTTCGTGAAACAAACATGACAATTAATGTGTTTGTACCTCGCATGCTTGAGTGCAAGCAAATTTGTGATAACTGTCTTTGCAAGGACATTAATTTAAAAAGGCTGGCGTGGATCCAACTACACCCAGAACATAGATCAGAGAACTGTAATAAAGTTTTCAACAAAGGAAGAATGTGAGCCGATGTATATCCATTGCACAATGCTGGCTGTGCACATAGACACGTATGTCGAAGCTCATGTTGACGAGGTTGGCGATAATGTTTAGCTATGTTCGACAGGAGACAAGGAATTTGTCGCGGTCTGACCAGGCTCACAAAGTTGAGACAGAGAAGCGGATTATGCAAACTGACCCTGTAATCAAGGGAAATTGACATCAAAACATTTGTGACGTAACACATTTCAATATTTCCATCGGTTTTGTCATAAACTTGTGGTAACCTTACATTTGAACCCTCCTGTCTACCTGTAAACCCGGCTAGATGTGTAGGGGGAACTAAATACTCCCCACAGACATTATGCCAATCTAATTCGATTTATTAATTCTTATTACTGATTATAAACAAAAACAACACAATTCTAATTAAGGTATATAACAATGGTAGAGTGCAGAAGTGATATATTCTAATGCGGGGATAATATTACAGAACCTCAACCGAATCTAAGACGGCTTAATTACGCTCATTTACAACTACGTCACACACTACTAATCCGCTTTTACTTAATCAAAGGTACAATACCTGGATCCATAATGCTTCGAATCCTTCACTGGGAACTTCAGGCACTTCTTTTGCTTGATCAATTGACGATGGCTCCACGCTCTTTAATCTTTAATTCGACTGCTTTTCAATTTTTACTAACCATTTCTCCTTGCACACACCAAACGTATTAACTTCACTTAACTTGTCAACAGCTCACTTGCTTCACTTTACTTCACTTAATTTAACTTGACCTCTTACTTCCCTCTCCTTCGACTCGCGAAAACCGAATTTATGTAATATTCCTCATTTACATAATTCATGTGTGGTTTCTCGATGAAGGTTGGTTGAAAATTTTTTTGTTTTAAAGGAAAAAGAAGAAATTAGTAGAATCGCGTATAGATCCGTCACAAACTGTTTCCATCATCAACCGACATTGTCCTTCGCGGACGGATTTCGTAATATCCGTGCAGTTGGAAGCCTGCCTAAACAATATGAGTGACTATTTAAAAAAAAATTTGTATGCATTTCCCTCATTAAATACTATTGTTTCTATTTATGTATATGACTCATTTCTACTCTTATGCATCTCATGGATATATGCCACGAATCACTTTCATTTGTACACCCCTTATATAAGTTTTAGTGCCCAAATTGCAGGTTCAGCTGTCGAATACGGAAGCATACTATTGCCAAACTACTTTGCTGTCATGTTCGTGTTTCATACTGATTATTGTTTTGGTAAGCTTTATTAACGTCATGAATATCCATATCTATCATTTTAGAAAACCAACTATTTTGTGTGCAAGGTGTGGCAATTAAGATCCAGGACTGCCTTGACGTTGGGCTTGGTGCGAAGGAGTGGGAATGAAATATAGTTAACATTGATCTTCCCGGTGGTGAGAGCACGTTATTTCCTCCCTCTATCTAGTTCAGTTTGTTCGTTTTTGTATCATTGTTTCAGAAAGACATTGTTGTGTCGAAGTGCCGCCATCATGATAAATGTAAAAATGGAGCAGTAAATAAATTTGAAATTATTCGTGAAATTTAAAAAAAAATCCAATTCAATGTTTCGAATTGTTAAAAGATAGTTTGGAGATAATTGTAGGTAACAAGCCAAAATTTTGAATGGCGTAAATGTTTTTCGGAAGATGGTAAAGTTCCTGAAGATGATAAACATTCTTATCTGTCTGTGACACCAAGAACAGGTGATTCTTTTTATTTTTGTTGTTTTGTTAGATATTAATGGAATCATTATGATTTAATGGGTACCTTGAAGACAAATGGTAAAATAGCACTTCTACATTGAGGTTCTGAGAAGGTTTATAGACAGAATGAGGAAGGTAAGGCAAGATCTGAAGAGCACAAACTCGTTAAGTTTGCACCAAGACAACGCCTCGGTACCCATTGCGCTCTCTGTAAAACAGATCTTGGTGGACAAATGCCCTACTGTGAATTGCAATCCACTGTGCTCTCAAGATCTTGCACCGTACTACTTATAACTGTTTCTTAAAGTGAAAAAAGCATTTCTGTGAGAACACTTTTGGTCTATAGGAAATGTGAAGGTAAAAGTGTCACACTTACTAAAGATGGTGACACTTAATGAGCCGCAGCACTACTTTAAACGGTAGAAAATGTATATGCAGATATGCATTGATAAAGAAGAGGAGTATGTTAAATGAGATTCATTTTTCTGTTAGAGAATTATTTTTGTTTTTATTGTAAAATATTAAACATTTTTCTAGAAGTATACTAATTATATTATTAAAAAATAAGTAAAAAATTACTTAAAATTTATGTTACAACTTCAAACAGGAAAAAAAATATATTAAGTGGCCAATTTTCGGCTAAAATGTTCTAAGACGTATTTTGTTCTAAGACGTTATATGCAATACAAATTTGGAATTGCATGTAACGAAGCATAGTACTTAACAGAATGCGCGAAAATGTAAAAAAAAAATATTCAATTTTCAATTTTAAAGATTTTACTCAGAATTTTTTATTTTTTTATAATTGTGGAACACAAAAACACCTAAATATTGGCTTTTAATCATTACACAATGCATGCTATGAAGAATACTGCACATATCTTAAAGTTATAATTTTTATCATACTTACAAAGAGTTTCATGTTCGTATTTCTTTTTCAAACGGGTGAGGACACAAAAATTGAAATAAATTATAATACTTAGCCTTACGTTGCAATGCAGATATAGATAATAACGACTTTTTTAAAATTATTTTTTAAATTTCCAGTTCTTCTTAAGCAATAAATGACACATAGCATTGACAATCTCTGTTCTTTATCGAATATTTTCAAGAATCTAAATCCCTACCTTCAATGAAAAGTTCCGCCTTCAACGCAAAGAAAATCTCGGATGAGAAGTACCTTAGTACTATAAGCAAACTGGATCTAATAAGAAAACTAGAACTAATAATCTCATTATAAGAATTAAAAATATATGCAAATCAATGATAGAAAGAAGAAAATACAAATGGCCGTATAGGGCATAGGCAAACCGAATGTAGACTGCTTTCGATATCCCGGGAAAACCAATTAAGGGGTTATATTAAATCTGTTAATGTCATTTCAAACATATAGAAGATTGTTTAGTTTTTCTTATAACAAAAACTTATGATATTCGTCTGTAAGTAATTTATTTGTAATGATCCGTTCTTTTCCTTTATTTTTATATTGATTTAAGTTCTTTAGAAATAATAATAAAAAAAGCCAAAATCCTTCAATATGCCATACGAAATTCATTTTCTCCGTTTAAACATCTCTTTCTTGCATAATTATTCATATTTTTGATACATAGATTTTAAATTGAATTCTATTATTTAAAAAAAATTCTTCCAACTCTTTCCTATGCCGATATATTTGCCATTTGCTACACACAAATTACGTTTCTGACATCCAATAGTTTTTAAAGTCTTCTTGGATAATTAATGATTGCATGGAGAAAAGAATTAAAAGTAATTTATTTATTTTTTTTAACTAAGAACTGCGCTCGGAAAAAGTTGTAACGAACGTTAATTGAACTGTCAAGTTTTCAAAAGATTTAATAGAACAATTTTATTTTAATGAACCTATGATAATGAAGGTGAATTTAAAATTCTATTACGTCATATTTATATCGTTTTAATGATTAATTGAAAACAACACAATGTTTTTAGAAAAATGAATTAGCAATTGCCGCTTAAAAAGTAAACTATTTATTTAGAAGTCATGTATTTTCTATCTAGTAGAACTATTTTCTGTATGTATTATTTATTTTATTTACAGTATTGCCAAATAAAAAATATAAATCACAAAATACATAGACATTTTTACAATCATATATAAACATTTAGAAATCTTTGAGCATCACAAAGTAACGCATAAGGATTGCAGAAGTAATTAGAATCACATTACACCACACACTCAAGGAAATAGAAGAAAATTTAAAAGTCATGAGAGATTTAAATCTTTACAATAAATTTAGAGAAATTTTCTGTGGAAATAAGTTGATGAAAATCTGGAGGCTATTTATATTAATGACCTTGAGATGCAGTCTTAGGATCTTTCTTACTTTTTGAATCGCAAAAGGAGCACACACACACACATGCTCTTCATTTCCTCGTCAACAATACTAAAATCGCTGGAAAATGATGGGACAAAATTATATTTTTTCAAATAAATTTTAAAGTTAACATGACCAGTAAGAAGTTGTGATTTTGTATTTAGGATAAAAATGATGGCATGGCAGTCTTTTGTCAATGGATTGGAAAATGTATTTGTTAAGCTTTCTTTTTTTGATATGAGATATTTTTATTTCCAAGACTAAACCATTCTTTCTGCCGTATTCTTCTTGTAAAAGGATTTAGGAATATTAACGGCAATGTCAATTTTGCGCTTGGTGGCAGCCTTTGGAAACCAATAGGTCTGCTAATTTCCAAAAACGCTCATTTGTCAAACAACAAATGCGGAAACTAACGAGATGTTTTTATCTTTCAGGTTTTTAAGACGCTTTTAGATCTCGGCGATTATTGTACACTATCTTATGTGTACCAATTCTATTCCATCCATGAATTTTCTGAATGCAATAAAATGACCTTGACAGTGTGTGTGTGTGTTTGCGAAGGATTTACTTATATCAGAGAAAAATTTGCTTATATGTGCTTTTTCTACCCCACCACCACTTACACGCGCAAATGTAAGAAAAAACGGTAGCAGTACGCAGAGAATTATGCAATTTATAATCGGCAGTTTTAGGGGGAAATTTAGAATCTCCCTGCTTACATTATCAAAATGTATTTTTTTATTAATCTTGTGACTTATTCTATACATTATTTTAATATAATGTACTTCACAACGGTATTTAGAACACACACACAAAAATGTATCCTTCAATTTTCTGTTAGTTGCCAAGGTAGTGTAGTGATTATGGTCACAAACTCGTGATTGGAGTATCATGAGTTCAAGCCTTAGTGCACTGAAAACATTCATGTAAAACATTTGATACAAGTTAAATTTGTTGAAGCTCAAAGTTCAACTGATGTATAGGCATGGCAGTTTGGAGAAAGGAGTGCAAGCTCAGATGTAATTATCGTTACATAACCGATGTTCAAGAATGATGAGATCCGTCACCAATAGACGCCATGTTCCTTTATAGCAGCGATTCTTAAACTACAGTCCGCGGACCCCTGGGGAACAGTAGATTTTTTCCATGTAATGTTAAGATTTCCCTCTTTTACGTACTCTGAAAGGTCTCGTGAAAAAATTGAAAGATGTGCTGAACTAGACAAGATCACTAAATTGTTCCAAATGAAAAAAAATGAATAGAGTTTTTGTTTTGATCAAGAAAATTAAGTCGGGGAGAGATGTGTCAAATCTTGGGGATCTGCGATGTCCCGCTGTTACATAAAAAGGAGGCGCGGAGATCGAAAATTGAAGAACCACTGCTGTAGAATGAGGTGTTAATATAAAATCAATCTGCTGTTCTTTTTTCATCGTTATTTTGCTAGAGAAATACTTTTAAAAGAGGAAAACGATGGTTTAAGTGTTAAATAATATACTTCATGCCAGACATGCCATTAGGATACCCCTCAAAAATATTTTTGAATTATAATTTTCATTCGAAATTTCTTTGAACTTGTGTTCATTGCCTAGGCCAAGAGGTCGAGTAGTAGCATATCGCCCTTCCACATCACAGGTCCGGGTTCTATTCCCAGGCTCAGCAAGGTCGATTCAGATATTCATCCCTAGTGCAGTGGGTCGATAAATGTGTACCAAGCTTGCGCTTGGGGAATAAACACTGGGGATTTCATTTCAGACTGACCACTAGGTCGGAACATCTGCTCATCTCAGCGTCCAATGGTCACGTATATTGGGATGGGCTCAGTAGGCCCTGGCCCTCAAGGGCTGTTGCGCCACTCAGTTTGAGTTTTTGTGTATTCATTGCCTGCATTCCTAACATTTTACTGCAAGTATACAGTTTTAAAAACATTTGACCAGACCAGTAGGAGGGAAAGTCAAAAAGTAAAGGGACTTTTACAATATAACTTTGTGACGGATCTAAACGGTCTTACACTAACCTTCTCAATATTTATTTCAACCAATCTCCACCGGGAGCCAAAGCGAGATTTATGCAAATGAGATATATTATATAAGTTCGGGTTTCGCGAGTTATGGAGTTAAGTAAAGTGAAAAGTTAGAAGGGTGAAGTTAAATGAATTGAAGATTGGTAGGTCAACACGCAGTTGTTGACATTAGTAGATAGCAGTTACATGTGCAGCTGCGCCGGGAGAAGTAGATTGCAGCTGGTAAAAATTCCGTGTTACAGAGAGTGGATCCTTCTCCATTCTCCTGTCCAGTGAACAAGGAAGATATCATCACGATGGAACAGCCGATAATAAAAGATAAGGTCAGTGATTTAAAACATTGTGAATACGCGTACGTAGCTTAAATGTAATTGTGCGTGTTTAAGCTTTCGTAGATTCAGTTGTGATTCTGTAGTTCCGCTAGTAGTAATTCCCCTTTTTGTACTAGACTGTATTTTGTTTCTCGTAAATTTGAATTGTGTGTTTATATCCTTCTGTGATTAATAAGAATCAATAAATATAGTGGTTTGCAATTATGGCTCACGATCCTTTAAGTCCGCCTACACATCCAGAAATATTTAATGATAGACGGGGAGATGGTAGTCTGAGGGGTGGATTTGATCCACGACAACTTTCCAAGGTTAGCCAAAAGAGCTATTGTCCAGCGCTGAACGACACATACTCGAAGTTACTTATATACAGCACGCCAACGCTAGTATCCAACTTTGAATAGATGATACTCGACAAAACTTCTAATCGAGGGAAAGATTCGTGGTCGAACTAAAAATGTCTGCATCAAAATGGTGAAACGTGTTGTTTCAAAATCGTGTAAAAAAACCTTTCAAAAACGTTGGAAGTATGCACTAAACCGAAATAATATGTTATCTATATTCAATGATTTCGAGATGTACCTCACTGCAGCTGAAATGCAGTAAATATTACTGGAATTAAAGTTACACAATCTGGTGACCACATATATACAATTCATTATCCAGTGCTTACAATGTGTTCCAAGTATATAAGTTAGATATTTTTATAATGTCTCTAAGATTATTTTCAGTTAGGCGGTATAACAATCGTTGAAATATCTATTTGTAAGAGAGATATCAGCCACTGAGTACTTATTTTTTAAAATTTTTAAAATCATTTATACACCGCAACAAACCAACCAGGTTTTACGGCTTAACAAACTTTTTATTGTTAGTTAAGAAATAATTCGAGCAACATTATAGCTACTCAAGAAAAAAATCAGTTCTATTTACAACTTACTAGCCTCTTTAAACTAGAGTTATTAAGATAAACATGAGTACTAAGAAATAGTATGTTGTTATAAAGGAAACTCAATAGCTGTTTCAGTGTTAAATTTGATTTTTTATCAATTAAAAATATGACAGAAGATCAAAATTATAGGCACTTTTGCACTTTCTTATTCAAAGGTTTTGCAGTAGCTCTAGTATGCAATGCTGAATGAGGAGTGATCGGCATCACACTTTTGTAAAATGCTTTACCTCTCTTCTTTCATTGGAGTGTAGCACATCATTCTATATCGTTGCTCCATTGTTGATTTGTGTTATAGAAGAAAGGAGAGCAGTGATTCTCTTTTTTTTTTTGCGGAAAGTGTAAAACTCTTGCTGGATATTAGCCACCCCTTCAACGACCAGCACATTTTCCTAAGTGGTTGATGTCGATGGACTTACCAATGATTCGCCCCCCGTCACATAAAGAAGCTCTTACCTATATGTAAAGAGCACTTTCCACTCATCAATGGAAACACTTTTTGAACTTGGAAAAATACTTGTGATTTCTTGAATATTTTTTATGTTACATCGGAGATTTTTTTTTTTTTTGCTAATAAAAATGATAGTGAGTGCAAAAAGGTTTGTTCTTTGTGCTCTGCTATTTTGTGTGCAATTTATATCGAATGACCCAAATAATGTTTCCTAAGCCTATGACAGAAATTTATATCAGTATATATATATATATACACTCATGTACACAAAATTTAGCGCACTAAGAAGAATCGTCAAAATGAAACAAATTCCTCATACGTAATGAGTAGTTTGATGTTAGTAAATGATTAGAAAATCAAAGAAAAATGATCATTTATTTTAGAGAAAAAGGCAAAAAGAACGGTGGATTTAATACCCTGATGAACCCCCTCTAGCGCGAATGCTCGATGCGATACGATAGGGCAATGAGACATACAAGTTCTGTATGATGTCTTGAGACATTTCTTTCCATATTTGCTATAACCATGCCTCTAGTTCATTCAAACTCGCGAGATGCCCAACTCGTCTTCCCAAATGATCCCAGATATGCTCAATTGAAGACAAATCTGGGTATAGGGCAGGCCAAGGAAGGGTAGTAACAGTGGCGAGACAGTCTTGTGACACCCTTGCCGTGTGAGGCTGATCATTGTCGTTTTGAAAAATGGCTCCTGAGAGCCGTTGTATGCAGAACAACACATGTGGTTGCAGGATGTCATGGACATACCTCTAGGCTGTCATGGTGCCATGGATCAAAACAAGGTGTGACCGTGTATTGTAGGCAATGGCACCCCATAAAACCACACCAGTTGTGGGAGTGATATGTCGCTGTAAAACAAAGGCAGGGTTGAGGCGTTCAACAAGGGGTCTTCACACACGAACATGATTGCCATCACTGCTGAGATTGAAATTGGATGCGTCGCTAAAGACGATCTGGTTCTATTCCGCTGCATTCCAGTTTTCTCATGCGCACACCACTCCAAACGGATGCGTCGATGGGTGGGCGTCTAGGGCAACACACGTAATGGGTGTCGCGATCCCAAATGTCCTTCAGCGAAGCGCCTTCGTATGATTCGAGAAGACACAGGCTAGTGAAGTTGCAACATGTGCCTCGATGGCGGCTGATGAAGAAGTAGGCTGTACGCGTGCATTTTTTCGATGTGGCGGTCTTCTCGACGACTGGTTTCTCGAGGGCGTCTTGAGCCTGGTCTTCGTGTAAATCACATTTCTCGGATCCACGGTTCCCAACACCTCCTCACAACACAATAAGAGTGGCCTAATTGACGAGCTATTGGCCTAGCTGACCAGCCATTTTCCATCATGCCGATAATTCTCCTTCTCAAAATGCGACAGGTGCTATATTTTCTTCGAAAAACGGCGTATTTGCATGTCTACCTCAGTGTTTCTTTGTAAACGTTTCAGCACACTCAACAAGCTTTGGTTACCGGTTTTATACTCGACGGAGAATGACGTTAAACACCCTCTACCGGCTTTACGTAATGCGCAATCGCACTGCATTTCTAACCACATGCATATCTTTACCTGACCATGTATGCTAATTTTTTGTCCATGAGTATATACAATAAAAATTTCTCTACAAGAAGAAAGATTGTTAAACATGATTTAAAACTGAATGAATTGAAATTGCAAGATAACCAGGCAACAAAATTTAAAAGAAGATGTGAAGAATTAAAATAACAGAGTTAAATATAAAAAATAAAAAGAATGGATGCTACAGTATTATCAAATTTCTGATTCTTAGGACAGTTTATATATAAACAAAAAATTATATAAAATTGGGGTTGAACATGTTTTATGGCCAGCCAATATTCCCCCTTTCTGTTAATAGTACTGAGCAAAACCTATTTAAAATAATGGATAGGATATCTAAATCCATTATGAGAAAAAAATAACTTACCTAAAAATTGTATACAGAAGTACAGAGCCAGCGCTAAATCTTAGTACAATAAACACGTTATTGCCAGATTTTGAACCCAAAATACAAATCCGAAGCAAAGCAATGGCTGAAAAGTAGCACTTACCAAAAGTATGAAAAGAATACTAATAATAAATTAATAATTTTAAACATACTACCATTATTTTAGGGACTCTAAGATTATTTGATTTAAAAATTACATTAAATTTAAAAAGAGTATTATATATATATATATATATATATATATATATATATATATATAATTATAATATTAAAGATATATTACAGATTATTTGAACCATTAGAAAGCGTTTGGCTCTCAAAAGATGGCCTTGATGACAAAATTCTGACTACGAATAAATACCGCGTTGCAGATGATATAAGAATAATAATATTAAAAATTATTTTGTAATATGACGAGAAATAAAAATGATACATGGATGTATCATTTACACTTATTTTTACTGCGCTTTACATGTAAATTTACATGTTTTGGATATTTTCATCTTACTGTTTTTTAATTATCTTATGGGACATATTTATCTAGGATTTTTGTTAAATGTTTTCCCTTATTCTATAGCATGCATTATATTACCCTGATTTATTCCATAAGAAAAGAATACATCATGTAAATAAGAATAAGTAACATCTATCGTTTCTTAAGTTCTTGAAACATAACATAAATGACATATGAACAGGGCAGACTCGCACACTGAAAATGTATATTTCTACGCAAGTTACTTACATTTTTTAAGCTGTTTCTGGTTGTTAAAAGTTTAGGAAATCTTACCAAGATTTTTAGCAAATACAAATCTCATTTTTAAAATTCTATTTTTTTATACTTGAATATCAGTACAAACAATAAATATATATTTATGAAACATTGGATGTAATATTTCAACAAACTTGAGAGTAAATTAAAATTTAACTGTTAAGAAAGTTGAGCCTTTAAGTAATTCTATTATAGTTAATAAAATCATTCGCTTTAGTTTATTTTATCATAGTCCATAGGGATATAAACTTCATTCCAGCAAAGAACTCAATAATCCATCAAAGAAATGAAGAATCGGTTCCCAAGATTAATCATTGGAGGTCTCTGAGATGGGAAGATAGAAATAGCAGAGTAGAATTATAATTGTCTTTGAGAAATCCGTAGAGATAGGTTTGAATGGCCCTATCTACGGTAAATGGATAAATTTCATTGCAAAGAAGAACGATCTGTGTTTTGTTACTTCTTTTCTGAAGGAAGTGAATTAATTTCGTGTCTTTTTTAACTAGATTTTGTTATTTGCAATTGCCTTCGCTTATGAAGATAATTATTTTTTTTTGGGGGGGGGGATAGAAATGTTTACATATAAGGGTGTAAATGTTCCTTTTTTCGAAAAATAACATGCATTACGCGCGCGAATTGCGTTATATAAAAAATAAATGTACTCTAACACTAGATGTGTTAATAAGAAATATGCTCTAAGTTTAATAAGAAAAATGCTCATTAAACTCGCATGGAAAACACATTCTACTGATGTTTTTGTCTAGTTTGAGATATATCCCTTATATAAGTTAGATTATTTTACGATATAAGATTGAGATAAGGCATTACACTTATACCAAACACAATTTAATGATATACGAATATGTATCTCTACCTTGAAGAATATAAAATTCATATGATGAATATCACACTGTTTATGTCACAAAAAAAAGTTATTCACAAAAGTACTAATGATTCTGAAAACTTCAAACTTTTATGTAGTTCCAATGACGTAGCACTTGTAATAACATAAAGAGTGTCCGGGCCCAACATTATCCAAACAGTATGGCTTGTTATTACATAAATATTTATCAAAATGTAATAAACTGTTCATTCGGGCCTTCGCAACCCCTCCGAGAATTTTTGGGTCTAGTCCGATAGGCCACACGTGCGTGCAGTATTTTGCAATCGCAGACGATAAACTTGTTACACTGACTTCATTAGTAAAGATGTGGCTGCCACAACAAAAGATTCAGAGCATACTTAATATAACGAAATTTAAATCAGTCACGTGTGTACAGCGAAATGTTCGAACAGAATGGAATGTCGTTAGTGACTTGTCGAATGAACTTATTAGGAAAGTACAAAATGAATCAGGCACCCGATCAACAGTGTCTTCCATCACGAACTTAATGATACTTGCCAGTTTGAGATACAAAGTTCCTTTCTCCGTTAAAGTTCTTTCAAATTGGTGGATAGATTTTGGTTTCGGAGAATCGACATAACATTCTGATCGAATATGTTGCTCTACAAACGTGTATGAAATAGATTCCATTAACAAAAGTATGTACTGAAACTTAGTGTTTCTCAACTGTTTCTTTGTCTCTCCCTATAATGCAACTATTTCCAACAATATCTTTCTCTGCTGAATCGGATTCTATTTCATTAGAGGAATCATAGTAGCTCATCCATACCACAAAGAAACTTTCTACTTTCGAAAATAGTACTATATCTATTGCAAACTGTATCTATTCAGTTACATAAATGTAGCATTTCTTCATTATGACTACAATAATAAGCCATAACATTAGACAGATTTTAAAGCCTGCTCAAGTATTCCGAACTGTGACGGGAATTCACGTGTGAGGTATGAAATACCCGAAGACATGGTATCCAAAAATCTATATTTAGAGTGGCCTACAAGTAAGGACCTCTCAAAGGATATGTTCTAAAGTTCAGTTACCCAAGGAATCCTCCAATTTCCAAAAAAAAAAAAAAAAAAAGTTTGCAAGAAGAATTGGAAAAAAAAATTAGATGGTGGGTATGGCACACTGTGTGTGTCGCTAGAACAGTTTGGTTAAAAAAAAATAGTAGATATTTAAAAGGAAAATCTCATGTACAAACAGATTTTTCTTCAGTTGTGACGCGATAAGATATTATTTCTAGTAATGGATCATCGCTTTAAAATTAAGATTACTATTAATTATTAACTAATATTATTACTGAGTTTAATTAAAAGGTGTTCTGCATTTAAAAAAAAATGATTTATTTGTAGTTTAAACCTTTTTTCAGTCACTAGCGAATAAAATCGCGATTATTTTGTTTTATTAATTTTAAAATTTACTAGTATTTAAAACTCCTCAACAGTTAAAGCTCATCGACTCACTAGTAGGTAACATATATCCAAAGTATTTAATAGATCTTTTTCACAATGTATTTAATTTTTGTTAAGGTATCCGACTACACTTAAATAGTGGATTTTGACGAAAATTGAATTTTTTTTGTTTATGAGTTGGTTTTAAAAACGAGCTTATTAGTTTTTTTTTCAAAATATCAGATTTATTATTTTTCCTTTAGTAGAACAAAAACTACAAGTGTGTTAGAAAAAACGGATGCCGTCACTTAAGTAAAATATCATACTTTAAAATTCGTTTTACCGGAAATTTGTTTTTTTTCTTCAAAATCTCAAACGGGGACAGAGATTGATCAATATGTTTTCAAAAATAATTAACTGGATTTTTTTGTGCATGCTTTATCGAATAGTTGAAAAATGTTAACCTTCATATTTATCATAACTGTTTTATTACAAATTTACAGTGACTTATGTAAATATAATCACTGTTTTATTTAAAAATTCCATATAACTAATATAAAGTGATTTAGTTTTTGTAAAAATTAAAATATCTCTAACCCTGAAGGTGATTTAAAAATTAAATTGCAAAGCAACACAGCAAAATTGAACATTTGTTCCTTAAGTTTTCGTACAGAAAGTAAGTAACGGTTTACGTAAGTTTTTTTTTTTTTTTTTTACCTATTTTTTCCCCATTTTAGTAATAACAATTTCCTTTTCTCTTTTAATTTTAGTATTTTTTTCCCTTAAAATGTTCTAAATAAATCTAAAAACCGTAAAAAATCTCCATATGTCAATTTGTTTAAAAAAAAGTTTTCAAAAGTTGTCGGATACCTTAAAGATAGATGAGAATTTTTATCCCATCATAGTTCTTTCGACCTGTAAACAAGATTGATTACAATTCAAAATATCCAAGCACATTTTTCCCACGAGTAGAACTTAAGACATCGCTATGCAAATCAATATGTATGATATTCAGAGTGCATTCCAAATCATATTACCCATGAGAAGATCGATCGGCCATGATTCTTCAAAATCAACGTTCTCTTGTGGAACCCGGAAGCAAATGCCTCATTTTTCTTTCTTTTTCCCTAGGTAATTCTGAATTATTAAACGTTCAACAGACGTTGAGAAGAGGAAACGACAGTGGTGATAGCAACCAATCAGCGGAAGGATCTTATCTGGTCTTAACAATCTTGATTGCTTCTTGGTGACCTTGATACGTTTGGATTATGTTCTTGGCGCAATGGGAGGTGCCTGTCCTCAGAAATAAATTTATTCAGGTGCAGAAGTATTCGAACAGTAGTTAAAGAGAAGTTTTGTAATGAGGGTATATCGAGATATCCTTCGTTTTATTGTTCAATCAGGTAAGGAAATTATGACCAAAAATAGCAAACGAGAAATTTTGATGCGAAATTAATATTTATACTTGTAAGTGTATAGTATATTACTGAAAAAGTTTTAATTTGGAAAATCGACTTATTTCATTGAATAGTATATTAATGTAAACGAAGGAACTTATATGTGTCACAAATTAATGTAAACGAAGGAACTTATATAAGTCACAAATTACATCATTTCATTCATTTATAATATATATTTAAATGTGATAACATTTATTTATAGTAATAAATTATTTTGATATGTATTTAAATTAATGTATCAATTTGATAACATGAATTTATATTAATGTATTAATTTGATAATATGTATGTATGTTAATGAATTTATTTAATAATATGTTTTACTTCATTTCAGTTATTTTTTTTTAAAAAAAAAACTTTTACTTTTTCGATATGCCCCACAGTTTGAGAAACTCTGCTTTATTTTAAATATTATAAGATATATTATTTTAGGAGTGAAATGAGGCTCCATGAAAACGCATTATAGCTCTAAGGGTTATATTAGTGGAAAAAATTTGAACACTATTTGTATACAGGAATACTGAAACAAATTAGAAGCAAAAGATGATTACTAGTATCATCTGCACAAGTGAGTCGTAACAGGCATCCAACGAATAGTGATACATGACCGGCTACTCCTGATAACCAATTCAATATCTTAATTTGAAATAAAATGTTTCGTATAACCTTTCTTATAACCTACTGGCTATGAGAAATTTTGCTTTTGTTACGTTTATATCAGCAAGGTATCTTATAAACAACAATATAAAATTTTGCTTAGCAATGTTATTTTATAACATGAACCATAAGTAAACTCACAGTGATAAAAATTCAAGGGAACAATATATATGCATCTACAGCAGGTGTTTAGCTACCACCGTATCAATGAAACGGGTCCTCCAAGCCACAGGGGCCCCAACATGTGTAATTACAGTACCCCTACCAGGCCTTTTATTTCTAGAAAAGGGCCCCCGAATGAGTTTTGATATAGGGCCCAAGCAGAAGTAGCTACGCCAGTGATGTACAGGTTAAAAGAGGTCTAATCTATATTAACCCAAGTGGTTTCAGAGGTTACTTTGATGACTTATATAAATGACTTATTTTATATAAATGAGTTACTTTGATGACTAAATTTATATAAATGACTTATATAAATGACTTATATGACCACTCACTTATATAATCTTTCATAACATCAGGTTAACTTTCTTCGAATTCGATATGCATATCATCTGTGAAGACTTTTTTAATAGTTATATTATCTAAAAATTCAAAACACAAACAAAAATGATAATGATCAAACTTACTATTATACGCAATAATAAAGTAGTACATATAATTTATAAATTGTAAGAGAAAGTGGTCCAAGCTGGTACTTACAGAATAATTGATTATGATTAGATAAAATAATTATGCATAATGACAAAAG
This sequence comes from Trichonephila clavata, assembly GCA_019973975.1. Taxonomy (NCBI): domain Eukaryota; kingdom Metazoa; phylum Arthropoda; class Arachnida; order Araneae; family Nephilidae; genus Trichonephila; species Trichonephila clavata. Next base: position 15,408 of record BMAO01005556.1, on the reverse strand, counting down.
CTAAGCATTTAAAACTTAAAGGAAAATAAACTGCTACATTTTTAATAATCATTTCAAAATATTTCCCATATTATTATTTTATTTGCCTATTTTTTAAGTTGAATATTCATGCAGCTTGTTGACAGTAAAAATGCTTCAGAAAAAGTTAATTTTCATTAAAACGACCTTTTCATATTTCTATTATTTAATTAACTGAAAATGGAGTATAAAGACTATATTAAATAACACCATCCGAATATGGATAATTAGCTAAAATAAATAAAATTGTGCCTCCTAGCAGATAGCGGATTTTTAGCATAAATACGTCTTAAAAGCTTAGCAATAATTTAAAAACTTATTTTTACGAACGTAATTTTATAAAGTATTGCTTAATTTTTTAGGTTAAAGCTCAAGCTACATACTGCTGTATAGTGCGATATATTTTTAAGGCTTTTCTCTGCAATATATAGGGTCAGAAAAAATTTGATCAGAATTGTAATAATAAACCACTTTTTAAATACCATTTATAATGATAAATATTTGTATGTTCCTTACCATTTAACTCAAATTCAATAACTTTTCTGAGTCACTTAAACTTTTAGTTCAATTTAGAACCGAAAGTAACGTTTTGCACATTGTATCAGATTTGAGTCTGCTGTCCACTGGGCTTATATGAAAGACAACTAGAAGCAAGAAAAAAAACCTAAAACCTATTAAATATTGGTAAAATCGTCCGTGGGCGCTGACATCGTGAAGGATATACTGTATTCCTCTGATCCTAAGCCCATCTGGATTCTGTCTGATAGTCGAAGTGCTATACAACATTTGTCAAACTGGAGTAGCGTTGGTGATAAAACTGGAACTTCTATTAAACCAAGTATCATCATCTTGTGATGTGCACTTTCAGTGTATCCCCTCGCATGTAGATGTATGGGGTAATAACGAGGCGGTTAAATGGCGAATGAGAGTGCTAGAGAGGCTCTGGCTACATCTAATTTCATGACTTATCTTGAGCTGTACTCTGCTAGAAAACGTATTGATAAAAGTACTTGGCTCGTCCATCCAGTTCGTATATGGTATCAAGCTGATTCCCTGTAGTGAGTGAATGTAGGGTTTAATGGCGTAAGAGCTGATTTCGACTAAGCTGCGTCAATCAATCATTATAATATATTAAAAATCATTAAAATATTTACATATGGTTAAAAGTCCACACAAATGAACAGCAAACAGTTCAAACAAGTAAAAAGCAAACAGATCTTGGTGGAACACACCCCTGCCAAGTCAGATAAGGTTAAAACAGTTCAGAAAAAAAAAACGAAACAAAATATTTTATATCCAAGTAAAAATTTTAAATAACAAGTTTTGGGTGGGGATTACCCCCCCCCCCAAGTTCGATAAGCATAATTCAATATTTTCGGTGTTAAATATCTTTTTTATGTTTCTTCTTCACTCTTTCTTGGAGTAATAACGTGTAAAAATTCCTCTTGTATCCAGCCCTCATTCTTCCAGTACTCTTCTAACAAGAAATATTTCTTCTTATCCTTTTTCAGTGATCCCAACTCTTTCCTCCTTATGGGACGCCAAGCAGGACAAACATGCGGGTTGACAAACAACGGTGTTTGTGAAACAAAACACGAATATCGAAAATAAAATAAAAAGAGTTACCAAATTCATGCATCGCAAAATAAAAACTAAACTGTATTAATAACAACATATATCAAGAATATAATACAGTCACAATAAGGAAATTTAACATTCAAATCATGTATGTATATTGAAAGAAAATTAATCTGTGGCCTAGACGGGAAAGGAAAGAAAGGACGAATGGAATAACAAGACAAAGGGTCGAAAACAGAGAAGGATCACTAGGATATCCCGAGGTCGTGACACCCGTGTTTACCAAAGACAGTAAACCCCTTGAGAAAAGGAAAATATCACTATAGAGCACATCGGGATTGTGACACCCGTTCTCACCTAAACAAGGTGAGCCCCCAGAGGGCCTGATTCCCCTGGAGGATCTCTTGTTATGAATTGTGACAGATGCATCCAGACGGCAGTTTTCAGATTTCTTCCTTGAAGCCTTGCTTCCATGTTGACCATAAAACCCATCCGATTTGTCCAAAATGATACATAGAGCAGACTTCACTGACTCATATTCTGGGATGCCTGGGTTTGTCCTACGACGACTTACTAGATCTTCCTAAGCTTGTATATGACTTTTTGAGGGTGAATAAACCCATAAATCTCGTCTAGCAGAAGCTAGACAAGCAACAACAACAGGATATTGAAAATGTTCAACATTGTGTAGTTAGAAAGGCATTTTATGTTCAACCAGTGGCATATAATTTTCGTAGTGCAACTTTTTTAGGCCTGCTCAGATGTTGAAAGTGAATAGGGATTTTGCCCAGAGTTTTAAATTGTTTTGAAAAACGGAACGGAAGTAGTGGCGTGGGCAATTCGCTCTATACCAACGATGCTCAACCTGCCGCCGGAAGACCGTATGAGGTCTGGGAGCTTTTCTGAGTGGCCCACAGTCAGGCTACTTTGCAATAAGAAATTCAATTAAAAACAATGCATTAAAAATTTAGCGGGAAATTCAAACAATCACGCAAAGAAATCTATCAATTTTCCTGTACGATTTGCAAGATATTTTTTCTCTGTTTGTAACTGAAACAAAATTATTAATAACAAGTAACAAAGGAGGAGCCACTGTGCGTTCACAGTGCTGAACTGAGTTGGAGTAGCGATGGTAATGTAATTTTATAGTTGAAACGGATTGTCTTCAGGTTGTTTCAAGACACTTGGGGTGTTGCCTATTTTGTAGCCTAAATCAATAATTGCCGCCCAGCCGGTATAGTGGTCAGTGAAGCTGACTGCGGTGCCGCAGGGACTGGGTTCGAATCCCGGAGAAGGCATGGATGTTTGTGTGGTAATCCTTTCTTCTGTCTGTGTTGTTTACCCCCATGTTATACGTTCGGTGGTGCACGGGGTTTATAAATGTTAAAAAAAATCAATAATCCCTAATTTTCAAGTATGTCAAAAGCTAAGCACATTGGTCTTGATATTTTGCAGGAAAAGTGCAATTATTTCAAATTGTACAACAGCATTCTTCAATGAATTTTCTTTACAAGATGTTGGAAATTTTCATCATAACATTTATTGAACTAAATACTGTACTCAAAGCAGATGTACTGCAAATATTGGTTGTTGCTCGAAATTTTTTTCAAGACTATTGCGTGATAAGAATCGTAGCTGTCCCAAAGCATCATACGTAACTCTCATTATTGCGGGTTTGAACTTTTCATTCCACTTTTTTTGTTTTGTTTTGTTGGAAGAAACATGAAATTTCTTAAATATTATTTATAACGTCACGTATTTTTTTATTTTTTACTATAAAATGCTATAATGAAATTAAAAAATGTGTGTGTTTCTGTCAGTTTTTCGAGTAATTTACAGTGAATGTACGAAATAATATTTTCAAAACTATGTAGCAAATATTTACACCCATATGCATTTGTTTCACTTCTAATGTATGACGAAAAGGATTTTTTCTTCATGTTTATTTTATGTTATTTTTGTAGAAAATATTTGAAGACAGTGATATTTAATAATACATTAAGGTGACTGGGTGCCATCTTTACAATTATCCTTTTTTTTTTTTTAAATTTTGAATTGTATTTAATAAAAGCCATTTTATTAAGAAAAAATTCCAAATAACAAATTTTAAATTTGTTGTAAATTGTTAGTAAAATTTAGATTTTTTAAAGATTTTTTATCGTTTTTTTAAATTTTTAAAGTTTTTTTAGATATGTATATTTTCTTTCAATTTTTTTTTTCAAAGTACCTTATAACATACTGCAAAAAACGGTGCATGTTTTTTTTTAATGCTGCTACTCATAAATTTTATATTTTTTTATCGTTATGAACACACAAAAACTTTTTTAAAAACAACTTTTATTTTGAAAACTTTGAAAAAAATTACTATGTATCTTAAAGCTAATTCCAAGCACAGTTTTACAAAATATACATTTTAGAACATATATAAAATAATTCATATCACTACTTAAATTATCAAAAAGGCCTTAGGGTTTTGAATGGTATTATATGATCAAAAATTCACCATAGAGAAATATCAGTTTGAAGTTTTAATTCCATCAATACCATGATATAATATCCATCGAATAGTCTGAAACTTTTATGAAATATTAATTATCTAACTTAAAACGGCTTACCATTGAAAAAGTGTGGAACAATTGAACAATATACTGACATAATGATTACATAGAAGAAAACAAATGAAAGATCAATTTTTCATAAAACATCTTAATAATAATTAGAAAATAAATACACACACCTCAGCGCTAATTCCACATGGACAGTTTTAAAAATTATGTAATTCACAAAGTGTACAAAAGATGTTTATGCTTTTATTATTTTATTTCAATGATTTTAAAAGCCTTCGCATATTAAATATTGTACACGAATGAAAGCAAAATCAAATAAAAACTTATAGGTCAAACATATTAAAATCGAAGAATTGTATTAGTGCATTTGTGTAAATAAATATCTGGAAATATTTTAATAATAATTGTGTTAAATTTCACATATATATGGGATGTATATATATATATATATATATATATATAAAAATGGGAGAGTTTTGGTATTTTTGCGTATTACATTTCAACTATCTGAGTTTTCAAAATGAGATTCAATATTTGTGATTTCGGAAAATTCATTTTGAAGTTTTAATTTCATTCATAATAATATTATAAAAATCACGCACAACTTTTAAATCTTGACCAAATTCAATAAACAATGCACAAACTAGAACTTTTGCATGAATTGTACAATTCTCTCTTGAAATTATTTGTTTCTGCATTTGCTATTCTTCATATGTTAGTCTTACTTGTGAGTGGTAGAAAATATATTTAATTCATTTTTATCAGGGGCACTTTTACAGCATATGATCTGAAAAGATTGCATGCCACTTTGTGTAGTCTGCTGTCCAGCATCAAAAATTGTTCCATAACTTAATAAAAAAACTGGCAAAGCTTTGAAATTTTGCAGGCATGTTTATAATGATTTGATATATCATATAAGCAAAAAAAAAAAAAATTCCGACTGCTTGATGATTTTTTGGGCACCATGTTACCTTAATCAGTTAGAACACAGTTAGCATCAGAAGATGACTTTGATGACAACAATTCCGACGGCGAGTACCGCAAATCAGGTGAAATTACAATAAAATAATAATAATAATGGTTTAATTATCTTCAAGAACAAAAATTATGCAAATATAAGTTTTTTGTTCTTATTTTTAGCACTGATTTTACATATAAGTTCACTTGATGATGGATATGTCCATCATACTATTTATCATCAAAATGTTTATATTTTGCTTTTAATTATTATACTTTTTTTATTACCATTTACTCTTTATATTATATATTTATACTAGAATTCTTCAAGCATTTTTCTTTAATCTAGAGCATAAATTATATCACCTGAGTTTAGGAAGGAAGGGAAAATCATGCAAATAAGTATATTAATAGCTCGTTACGAAAATGTCATTGGAAATTCTGAAAACAGCTTTATTTTGTACTGGCCAAACATTTTAATATTTTTTTATACGAGGTTTTGAGACCCTTCTTCAGATTTCATATTCTAATTCTGAAAACAGCAATTTTTTTTCTAAAATACCGCTAAATTTAAATCGATCCTTGATACCGGAGAAAACAATATTTTATATTCATAAAATGTTCATACTATATTGACAAGTGGCCAGAAAAAAAAAAGAAATATTTGCACACAGTCATTTTTTTTTTATTTTAAAGATACTATTCAAAGTTGTTTTTTTAAATTAAGTATTTGCAAATAAATGTATAGTAAAATTCTTCAAGAAGGAATCTAGTATTTTATTATATTTGGGGAATTCAATCTTTTTTCTTTAAACTACAAATAACTTAAATATATTCGTAAAATATTTTTGTAATGTGACTCTACTATCATATTACATACTTTTGTACACAAACAACCTATTATCTCAAAACATGTTTAAGGTCTTTAAAAAATCCTAAGTTTATTAGAGTATGAGTAACATCCGGAATAAAAGAAATTATGTAAATGAATTCGTAATCACTAACAAACTTGAGTGCATTGGATTTTTATGTTTGTTCCAAATGAAAAAGAAACATCTATATCATAAAACTTTCATATCTGTTTCCTATAATTTTGAAACAGCAACTGTTTTTACTAAATTAAAATTTTGAATAAATTTAAAACTTGAATGATAAGAATTTTTCTACCGGATTAAATAGAATAAAAATGTTTTATTTTCATTTCCCAGATATAAAACATATTTTCTCTCAGCTACTGAGAAAATGAATTTTGCTGAGTACTTAAGGTTTTATTTACTTTAAAATGCACGTTCAAATATTAAATGAATGTAAAACAGACAAGTGTTAAAGAAGAAAATAATATAAACAGACTTACTATAGATGAAAAAACTCATTTCCGTTGTTTTTTAGATTCCACATAAGGAACTAGATGCAGTAACAGCCATTAATTCACTCTTAGATGAGTAAAAGGCACTCCAAAATATGTTTCTAGCACTGCCATTGTAATAAAATGCATCTTACTGGAAAAATAGAAAATAATTTTTTAAAAGTATGTGATACCAGTTTTACAAATAAGTTATATTTCGAATCTTATAATATAATCTGAGAGGTCCATGACAAAATGGTTTTCATTGTGTGAAAGAATTTAATAATCAAATTAAAATCAAATAAAAATTCTACGTACAGAAAATGAATTCTTTAAGACTGTAATTGCACATCAAAAAATTGCTTAATTTACAGCGAAAAAACTATCAGTAGAAAATTATTAAAGAAGAAATTGTTCAATCACCAACTGATACAAACTTTCAATATTTGTGACCCAATTTTCATTTATATTTTTAAAGCGCCCCCATCCCTATGAATTAACAATGTACTAAATGCAAAAATAATATATTTTGACACTGAAGCTGCAATATGACCTTAATTAAAAAACGCGTACAAATTATCAAAATAAGTTTTTTCTATAAAACTTTGTATACAATTTTGTGTTTGAAACCCCCATGGAAGTCAATTGTAATTAAGGAATTTATTTTTAACTTCTATTGATAAATTAATTGTAAAATACATTGTATACTACTGATACATTTATAAGAATAAAATATCGGTGTAAATGTGTATTTTATTTTTTATTATGCCAAAATGTATTTTGTTTTGCTACATTTCAGTAAAATAATAATATAAATTTTTTAAAAAAATAATCGCTTATTTTCGATTTTTCAATATGCTCTCACCCCACCCACATATGGTTAACACGCCTTCCTTGAGAGGGAGTGCCCACCAGTTTGAGAAACTCTAAACTAATCTAAAACATATCGTTGATAATTCAGCAGAGAATGCTTTGTTAAAGTTAGAGTAATATGTTGCTTTGTTATATATATATATATATTGAATGCTAACTTCTGGGAAGAGCATTATAGGGCACATGCAACCCTCCGGAAAAAACAATATTGTTAATTCTCAGTCCATTTTTTAATTTAATGCTTTTAATTTTATTTTCATTTCCTTTATGGTCAAGTAGATTGATTCATCTTAAGATTGCTAAGATCACCGAGATGATCTCTCAAAGTTATCCTTAAGAGATAAATAAATTTTAGTAGTTGATTACGATTTAATAATTAATATTACTCCAACCTCATACTTAACTAATATTGGTTTTGTAATCAACAAAAACTATTTTATTTTTACTATATAAGTCGATCCCCTATCCAAGAGCCACATGTGGTACCCCGGTTTTACGAAAACTCAAAGTTAACATTTATAGGTAACAATAGGTTTTTAACAAGCAAATTGATTGAAAGGAAAAGAGGAAGATCTGAACTATTTTCATTGTAATTTTTCTTTCTATTATGGTTTACTACCTTTAACACTCCACAAGGCGCGCTTCAAAAAGTTACATCGATAGACACGCGGTACCTCATACTTACGTTTGAAGATGATTTAATCATTTTATTGGTGAGATTTAACATTAAAACATATTTGACATAAAGTAATATTTAAATTAGAATTCGGAACTGATATATCATCAAAAACATAATGCCTAGTTATCACCGTGTCACCACTGTTTACATTTAATGATGCCTTCTGGTATTTTTCACAAATCACCTTACAACGTTCAAGGAACATGAATTTTTCGTATAATGCATTGCAAAATTTTAATAATATTCTCTTAATATCCTGACAAGAGGGAACAGTGCATTCTTTTCCAAGCTCCTGGTAATGTTTATCTTGATTTGAATGGGGCATTCCGTGTATCAGATATCTCTTTAACCCTGAGTCAAAATGAACGAGGTAAGTAAATATTACACTCAGACGGCTTTGTTGGAGTTCTTTCAAAATGTAATCTAGTTTTCCTAGATATGTGTGCAAAGATCTGAGTGATTTTATTCCCATATAAATATTTTGGGAGTTTATTCCAACTACATTGAAGTTTGAATAAAATACAGTCAGTCAGATGTATCTAATCCCAGCTCAAAGAAAAAAAACTATCAGACAAAAATAAAAAAAAATACTTTATTCCAATTCTTTTCGTATAAAACAGAACATTACACTATTTTACAAGCAAAAACAGTCAATTTAATGAAATAATATAAAGTCTAAAAACTGACATTGTTGGGCGTGCTGCATTTATCGGATTTAATGTCATCTGCTACCCGAAATGTAAGGAAATCGCCTTGACACTGAATCCCAGGGCGAGTGACGAAAGGCAGATTGAAAAAGGAGGAACGTGTTCCAACCCACCATGTGGACGCAGCACCAAAACTATTTTTACGATGCATTTGAGAGATCCACGCGCCTAACAGACGGTTAAAAAGATTTAAAATGATATTTCAAATTACAGTTGGACTTTTATTGGATAAAGTCGATGAATCTTGATAAAAAGTTCGTTATGGGGAAAATTTTTTAAACAGAGATTCTTCTTTTAATATACTTTAGAAACCACAGAAAACAAATTTTAGATTTTTAAAAACTATCTATTATTAATTGTTTTTTTTGTTTTTTTTTGTAAATTTATACATATTTAATTTATATCTTACCATCAAAAAGAATTTGTGCAAAGAAGAAAAAAAACATTGTCCAGAAATGCATTGTATTTTTAACTTTAAAATATTAATTTATATGAAAATAAATTATTTTATAAACCAAAAATTTTCTAATTGTAACCTTACAAGTAATTTTAAACGTATAATAACTTGTAACCAGTAATTTTAAGTATAATCTAGTAGTACATGTGTCATTAAAGAAGAAGTACTAGAAGTACATGTGTCATTAAATTTAATTACTGATAAATCTATTATTTTGAAGAAGTACTGAAATTCCATTGTTCTAGGCATGTTAGGTACCTGGTAAATCCTGCTCAAACACATTGATCAATATAAAACGTAATATAAAAGAGAATAATTTGAAAAATTTCCCGAAGTATTTTAAAAATATGGAGAAAAAAGATCAAATAACAACAAACAAAAATTCGTCAATAAGAAAATACTCTTCACTATTTGAAGGTTATTTTGCGAAAAAGAAAATGGTAAGGTTCTTTTTCCAGATTCTTTGGTTCCAGGAAAAAAACGTAAATAGAAAATTTGCTATATACAGACTATTATATGGAGGCTCGTCTGCACTTCATTCTACTTTTTAATGTTTATTAAAATGTGATATCAAAAGTAAAATGATAAGGTGTATCAAATTAAAAATGTACTACTACAAAAACGTATGCATTAAACTTTTTGAAAAAATTCATACAGATTTAAATTATATGAAATGAAGTTTTTATTTTCAGTGAAATATCAAATATTTCCATTGAAAATCAGATTTTTAATTCCTTTTCAATCCACCAGCCAAAAAAAAAAATGTGTATTTTGTTAAATTGCCCTTGGAAGAAGCACGCTTCCTTTGACTAAATTAATTTTTCAGCCAAAAATATTTCCCCTTCCGTTGCTTGGGAAGTAAGTCAAATCTCAGGTGCAGGGGTACAACTAAGAAATTTATATTTCTGAATGGCACAAGTTTCGAGATATGTCAGGGTTGTCAGTTTAATAAATGTCTAGGCATTCTAGAATCATGTAGGGAAGTGAAAAGACGAGTAAGGAATGAATCGTTTTGCTCAAAAATTCCATTAGTGAGTCCTCCCGAAAGTTGACTTTCCTTTTGTTTAACTTGTTGCTTTAAATCGCGATAATTAATTATGCTCAAGTATTCCATTGTGTTTGCTAGTTTAAAATAGTGGAGTATTCAAAGGACAAATATGAACAGAATTAACTGAACGTGTCGCAAGCATATTTAAGTGAATAAGACGAAAAATTGCATACTCTTAAAACAGCATTTGTTGATTTAAACAAGGAGATAAATTAAGCTTATGATTTAATTGTCCCCTTGTTAGACTTCGCATAATCTCTGTTACTTAAATTTGAGTATGAATATTTAGTACAAATTAAGTAACTGAGTTTAACACTTTAGTGATATTTTATGTCCATAATCAGAACATATACAAATGCCATATTTTTAGTTAAATTGTATCTGAAAAACAACGTCTCGAAAGCCGTTGATATCGAAATTTAACTCCTTAACTATCAATGACGCATATATCATTTCTCACTCAAACAATGCATTGTATGCCCCGCACATATATATACAACCTACCAAAATACGATTTTTTTTTTATTTTTACGATGTGATCATGAGAATTTTTTCGAAGGCTTTGAAATGCAATCAAATGACCTTGAATGTGTTTGGGAAGGATTTTACTTATATCGGAGAAACATTTGTATATTCGTGCCTTTACTTTTTCAACCAATACACCACATACGCGTTGTGTGAAAAACGTTGTTGGAGAGTAGGAATTATGTGACATTTAATCGGCTGTAAGGGGTGAAATGAAAATACAAAATCTTTTATGTTGGCTTGGTTTAAAAATTAACCCAAACCCTGATATATTAACTACCTTTTAAAATACTATATGTTTAGTAAAAACATTTAAAAAAATGATTTTTTGATGAATTATCGTTTTTCCTTCTTTCCTTTCACTTTATGAACCTCAAAGATTTCCAATATTCATCAAATGAACACCATTATCCCATTGTCTTATCATGCATATAATATAGCCTTATCCCGAACAGAGAAATGTTAATCTGAATACAAACCTAAACTTAAGAGTTATTGAATGAGATTGCAAATAAATTACTCAAGTGCAAATTCAGAGAGTTCCATACTAAAATAAAGTTTAAGATATATTTGCAGAAATTTAAAAAAAACAACATTATAAAATGTTTATAAATTGCTAACAATACCTGGTGGAGTGATAAAAAAAAAGAATAAACACGTGGAATAAGCCCTTTTTGAGTAATTGTACTGCAATTTCTGTGACATACGTAGAGATAAGAGAAGTATTAATTTTGTTTAAAATTATCTTCATTTTAATTGATTTATTTCTGAAATCAACCTAAATTATGTCATTTTGTGTCTATATAACTTGTAGAATTGGACAAAATCCCCACTTTCTTCGGTAGTTCATGCAGTCACAGTTTAGGGTATAAAAATGCATTCATAGCATTTATGATACTATCCGTACGTCCTCGTTTCTCATACTGTGAGGTGTGACCTCTTATAGGGGCATGATAATACCACGAGTGCGTCGAGAGCATATTGAAAAATCGAAAATAAAAGATTATTTAAAAAATGATTTATTTACTGAAAGTAAACAAACAGAATACATTCTGACATAATAAATACAAAATACACATTTACACTCTGATATAATATACTTATAAATGTATCAGTTCTGGACAGTTATTTTAGGATTATTTTAGCAATACTAACATAAGAACCAGTTTAATATTTACCACTGAACCCCATGTACTTGTCATATATAAAATTAAATACAAAAATTAACACTTATCTTGATTATTTTTACGGTTTATAATTAATCCCTAAGTTGCCAAATGCGATTCGCTACCGAATGCCACAGGTTTCCACGTAGGCGTGCATATGTGATGTATTAGGAAAAAGAAAAAATTAACAAATCCTCTGAGGTAAGTAAATCATTCAAAAAACACTGTCAATTTCTGTTTCTTGCATTCCAAAGCCTTCGGAAAAATTTTATGAATAGCAGTGCACTATTAAGATCATATTTCTTAAGGACGTATATATACGTCCGAGGCAATTAACGCTTTGGTGGAGCGAGACGTTTATATACACCAGTAGGCCAAAAGGTGTTAAAGCTGTATTGTACCTTTTTTGTCAATGTACAATATTACTGAATTCAATACAATGTTATTTTTTTGGAGGGAACAGCGATGAAAATTATGATTGAACACAGGGTCATACAAATATTGAAATTTTGAGAAGTAATGCAGTACATAAATGCAGTAATACCACGACTTTCGCGATCTTCCCATCTCGTCGATTCATTCTTTTTTTTTTTTCCTTTAGGGAAATTCAGGTGGAATCAGTGCCTTGAGGAAATCTGTAATGTTTAATTAGATAAGTTAATAATAAGTTATATCAAATAAATTTAGAAATGGATAATAGTGACATTCAAGAACTGCTGAATTTCCACAATCAGAATCTGAAATTTGATGAGCTCACAGGCAAGCATGAGCAATAACAAGATATTGAAGATCTTGATTCTTTAGACCCAGTTCAATCAGAAGATCAAATGCCATTCGGTAATTTGGCAGAAGGCCTCAATTTAATTGGAAATGTGTAACGCATTTTAGAAAATACATACTTCATTGAAGAACATACATTTTCAACAAAACAAGGAGCAAAAAACAATTATTAGCATGCTAGGAGGAAATTCTACAAGCCAAAAAAAAAAAATTCGAGTTGGCAGACTACTTGTTAGATTTTATGAATCCTTCTACATCAAAATAACTTTTGTTTGCTTTTTCGTATTTTTGGCATTTAAGATTTTTTATTAAACATTTTTTCTTCTAAATTATTATTTTCTTCCGTCTACCACCCCAACTAAAAATAAGTTATAAGTATTTATATGCGAAATTAAACCCCGACTTACGCGAATTCAACTTGCACGGTTATCACCCATTCCCATCTAACGTCTAAGCTCAAGGTATTACTGTACACCAAGGCTGTCAAAATCAAAGGCTAACTTCGGCCAAATAAAAAAGGTTCTATTCAAGTTTGCCGCAAGAAAATCAGTGTTCACAGAAATTATAATAAACATAAATAAAAGAATAAGAACAGTTTAATGTTTACGTTCTGACACTTAACAATTCCCCCCTACTACTATCTTCAGTATTTCGGGAGAAATTTTGATATTTAATGTACAAGGGTTGGGCATAAGTCATGGCAACTATTTTTTTCTTGTACATATGTTAACGGATCACAAACGTATATGAGTCATTTGGAAGTTATGCAGGGATAGTGTGCTTTCAGAACAACATATGACTCTGTGATAACTAGTAGCAGTGCAGCAAGGGCTGTGAAATCGGTCAGTTGGTGAGTGTCGTGTGAGATGGAAGTAACCCGTGTTGAGCAGCGCGCTTACATCAAAATAGCCATTATCTGCGGGAGAAATGAGATGGAATTTCACAGTGAATTTGTCGAAGCCCTTGAGAATAAAGCCCTATCATACCGTACAGTAGCATGGTGGGTAGGAAAATTTCAGGAAGGGAGTGTGTTTACCAGTGCTGAACAACGTTCGGGGCGACCGCTCAGCGTGCGGACCCACTTGGCACGTGCCGTCATCGAGCAGCTCATGGATGAAGACAGACGATCTAGACAACACACAAAGACAACAAAATAAAATGAAAAGTTGACAAAGTTATGCCAATTTGATGTGCACTGTGTTGTCATTATTTTGCACCCAGAAGACCATATTGTCCTGTATACATCCGTAAAAAAATAGTGTGCTACGATATTTCAGTCCTATTCTTTGTCCATACGTGTAGTTAACACCTTGTTCTTTCGTCTGAATATGTTACATTATCCAAACGGACTGGTATCTTCAAGAAAAAAAATAGTTGCCATTACTTTTACCCCAACCCTCGTATTATTGGGTGCCAATATACTGACCGGGCCTGCAAAAATGTTCGTTGTTGACCGCAAGTTTGACACCCCTGCTGTTCAAAATTTTTCTAAGCAATATCAACTCCAGGGGTGGCAAACCCGTGGCTCGCGTGTCACAATGGCTGAGTTGTAATATTGGCAAGCGAAGTCTTATTGAAAAATTTTAAAAAAGATAATAATAAATACTATTTTTTTGCTGTTTTATTGAAAAAAGGTTGTATTAGACAAGACAAATCATCAAAATTTATTTTAAATACACTTAATTAAATTACAATAGAATATTATAATATAGGTAACACACATTCATAGTTGTAAGCGTTGGTTTTCCAAAGGAAGCGTATTCGTGACATTCTGAAATTTGTGGAACAAGTTTTCTTAAAACAACCAGGAAAAAAACTATGAGCTTCTCAGTGAGTACTTGCTTCTCAAGAATGCAGATATATGCTAAGAGATTTAGCTTTTATTGCTGATATATCTTCTTTTTTGAATATACCCTGCATTTTTGTCTCTATTTGGAAAAAAAAACTGCAGCATACGGAAAAACAACCCGATTTTGTTAGAACCTTGCAGAAGTAATCCTAAAATATATGATCCAGTACAAATTCGCTTAACCTAATTAATCTTCAAGCAACTTTCGACTATCTCACAGCTACTTTCCGCAAATCACTAACAGCTATCTTCTAACTCCTAATCACGAACTCCTCGTATCTAAAAGTTAATGCTTAAATATCATCCTTTATTTACATAAAAATCATGTCTTCTTCAGGAGAAAATTTTCAATAGGACAATATTTTAAAAAATAGTTTTTCTCAAGATTATTTGAAGAAGGCTCGTGGATAGACCCGTTATAAACTGGATACATGTGATGGACGTCATCCAAGTACAGGCCTAGGTCTACCATCATACATCTGTATTACTTATTCAATAAAAGGGGGGGGGGTAGTCTGTCGAGCTGGTATGTGCGATTGTAAATCACACCCATTTATTTGTTTCGGGTTATTAATTGTACAAGTATTTGACAGCATATGCACTATTTATTTTGAGGCAAATAAGTGGAGCTTACAACTGATTTAAGCTCAGGCCTAGGATCTAATTTTAAATATAGGTCAAAGGCCTTAAGAACTCTTAAGTTTTCCATATATGTAATCCAATTTAAAAAAAAAACTTACATTCGAATACAACTCTCCAATGAAAAATCCACTGTTGGACTATAGTTGGTGTTAATTTTACTGGCGAACATCATCACACTAAAATGTTAATGCTTTGTATATTCCATCACGTTGTACCT
>BMAO01005555.1:0-17510 GCA_019973975.1 Trichonephila clavata | reverse complement strand
TATTCATTTAAAAAATTAACTTTACATTACTTGGTTTTGATTGAAAGCTGTATTATTAATTCATGTGTCCCGAATTAAGACTTAGTAAATTATTCAAAATATTTAATTTTAGAATTGCATCGAAGCATGTATTAGAGTATCCTAACATGTTTGAGAAGGGGGGGGGTGAGATTTCAATTCTATAAATTTCTCTTATTGAAAAGTCTGAGTGCTAACTTAAGTCATGATTTAGAGAAAATTTCCTTGTTTAAAGTGTATATTTCAAATGCTGTGATTTATTAGTTTTTAATCTGTCAATGACATTCCCACCTCTAACAACACTTAAATTTGCATGTACACTGATGACATGGCGATACTTTGTTGATACAAAGAACCAACCTTCATCTTATATATGATCACACGATACCTATCACAGCTTGACCACTGGTTTACCAAGTAGAAAATAGCTATCAACACTTCAGAACCAGAAGTCATTTTTTTCATTAGACACAAAAAAGCACCAGACATCTACATCAGAGAGAATAGAATTCCCTGGTTTAATCATGCTAAATACCTAGGAATTATCCTGGATAAAATTCCCACTTTCAAACAGCATGTAATTTTTATTAGAGAAAAATTTTAAAAACCCACATATAAACCGTACTTCTTACTTTCCAGAAAATCAAAATTAAGTAATAGAAACAAAATTGCTTATCTACTCACTGATCCTGACCTATGCTACTCCTGTTTGTGGACATGCAGCAAAGATATGTTAATTATTTAGAAAGTGCTCAGAGTTTAATTGTCAGGTAAATTCTTAATGCTCGCTGGTTTATGAGGAATGCAGACCTCAGAGCTGCGAATAAAATACCCACTATTAGACAAATGATCAGGAGAAATGCTACCAACTTTTTTAATAAAATTGACAACTCTGACAATGAATCGATCACTAGCATAAAAAAATATACTCCTGATCTTAATTTCCACAGACTTGGATCAATCCTAATTGCTCCTGCTTTTCTTTAATTCCTAATTATGCTCTCTTTTACCTACATTATTTTTCTTATAATTCTTAAATTATCTTTATTTTGTACTCAATGATTAGTAAAGCTTACCGAAAATTAAATGCAAAAATTGCAGACCTCTCTGTTCAGCCATCCACAGAAGCTTCACTCAATACCAACTCATTTTAACTTTTTACATCTATATATTTTCTCTCTCTAACTTGGACTTTTTTTGCTGCAAACTGATTGGCTAAGCTCGCTCCTCCCACTCCCATCACAAAAAGAAGAAAAAATCTTTTATAAGTCAAGATTTTTTTCCATTAAATTTTTCTTTATTTTATTTGTAAATTTATTCATTTCAAAGTTATTTCTCTTTTTACTTTAGTTATTTTTTTAATTTTAAACATTTTTTAAAAGGGGCAATTAGAAAGCGTTTTAATGTCATTCAAAATGTCCTGAATGGAGATGAAGGTTCAGAACTAAGTGCTCCCACCCCCCACCAAACTACATTAGTTTTTAAAAGTTGTATTTTTATTTCATTTCTAAAAAGTAGGCCAATTGCTACACTAACTTTTGAAACCATTTTTTTGTGATGTGGTAATTACATTTCATTTGGTTGAGGAATGTGAAGTAAAGCTAATTTACTTGTTCTTTATCAAAATGTGTCAGTATTATGGTTCTATGTTTCAAAAATATGTATTTCTGTGTTTTTTACTCCAAATAAATATATTTATTAGCAAAGCTTAATACTTATGTTAGAACAAGTATATTAAGCACTAACATATGCAAATAAAAAATACTGTATATAAAGACAAAAATGTGTATAAAATTTAATTTATTTCAAATTCATGGAGTAGTTGGCTTGGAGGTGGTACTTAATTTTCTGACTTCCTTTCCTAATAACTGATTATTGCTTTTTTAATGTGATTATTTTCATATATGTTTTTATTTTGGAATGAAGCAAAACTGTTGTTGCTATATTGACTTTTTTTTATATTTTTATTAAAGGAGTTATAATTTATACACCATAATTTGTTGTGAATATTTCAAAATAGAGAACAGAGGAACTTGGACTATAATTAAAAAGATGTTCACAAATAATGATTTTATGTAAAATAAAGATGTCATTGTTTCAGAAAGTTGAACAATGAGGAGCGCGAGCGTCTGTTGAGAGAGATGCAGGAAAATGCTGTGTGGAGAGATGAGCAGCGAAAGCGCAACACTCAGCGTTATAAGGAAGAAGAAAAAAGGGAAGATGCCCAAAGGATTGACACCTCAGATTTTCTTAAGTAAGATTAATAGAATTTTGTATTTTCTTAGATATATGCTATACACATTAAATATCATTACATTATGTGGTTTATTCTTTTTTTTTTCCATTTTGGTATGAATATTAAAAAATTTATTTTTAATTTTCCTGTATTATTTATGCTGTAAAACCTGTTTTTTAGGGGGGGGGATTTCACTAAGAAATTTTGGAAGGATTATTTAAAAGTTTTGTCAAACACACATAACTATTTGTTCTGATTTTTAGATTTGAAATTTATTACTATCTAATTTCTAAAACATTCTTGCAAATAAATCAATTTTCAAAATATATTTTTTTTACAGAATTTTTAACCATTAATCTATATTGTAATTCTGAATATAATTGCAAATCTATGTAAATTTTTTTTGCAAATTTTTCAATTATATATTCTTAAATCCATGTAAAGCATGTATGTTTTATTTACTATATTAATAAATGCAACATATGGCTAGTGTATTTTCATATATATATCTCCCTCTTTAAATGTGTTTTTTTAGTATTGTATTAAATTTTAGTGATTTACGTATTTTAAGTTTACTTTTAATTAAAAGAGCATTTGTACCAAATGTCTTGCTCTCATTAAGAATGATTTTTTTAACTACTAAATTTATACTCTGTACTTGAGTTACCACATATTTCTATATTTAAAGAAGGAACTAAAGAACATTTCCCCACGAAAGGGATTTTTGAAACACTATTTTATTTTAAGTAGGGGGAAAAAATCACATGCACAATATATATTGCACGGATGCAATTCTTAACTATACAGTGTATTTCAGGTATAGAAAACTTCATATCTATTTTGATTTTAAAATAAAAGCTACACCAAATTGGCTCAAATAATAAAGTTTTTCGTAAGGTCCTACTGATAAAAAGAAATTTACATTTAAAAAAATTAAATATATTATTAAAACATTTAAATATATTTATAAATTAAATATATTTCATACACTAATGCTATTTTTAAAAATGCATGTAGTTATGGAATATTTTCTATTGTAAAATGTTGCAATTAACTTCTAAAAAATATGTATATAACTTTAGATATAAAATCTGTATACAATTTTTTGGTTATTTCCCTATTCTTTATAGTAGTAATACTAATAAAACTTAAGTGAAACATAAATTTTATGAGCAATTTATTGTTCCTCTAATTTTTAATATGGTCTGGGCTATGAGGGTAAAATAGTTTAAGAATTTTTATATGTGTATAAATAGGATTGCTAATTTAATTTTTATTGGGATTTTCAAATATATTTTATTATATTTTCACTGTTTTGGATTTTTTTAATAAATTTTATGTCTTAACTGCTAGTTTAGTTAAAAAAAAAAACTGTACACTTTTACAATTGGACCTCCATTTTACAAACTTCTATTTTGGAAACCCTTTTCTGGAACCAAGAAAATCTTACAATATTGAGGAAGATGAATCTCTATTTATAATGAATTTTTTACGTAATGATTTCTTTTAAGGATTTATTGACTGTTAAATAGAGATCTGACTGTTATATATACAAAAAGGCTTCGCTTAATGCTGTTTCGTTTAGCGCTGTTTCGGTTTGTTTTATTTGAATTGTGGGATTCCCCGAAATTGCCCGTAGCATTAGGATGAGTGCAATTTTGGGCATCCCACAATTCAAATAAAAGAACTTTAAATCAAAACAGCATTAAGCGGGGTCTCACTGTATATAAAATGGAAATTCTTCCTACATTTATTGATTTTTTAAATAATTAACTTTTTGTTTGAGTTTCAAATGTGTAATAAAATTGTAATTTCAACAATTAGAACATCTTATTGTAAGGAACAATATAATAAAACACATGTTCCACACAATCTCATAATGTGAATATCTGTTTCAGGCCCATGTTGTCTAAAGCTGCTGTCAAAGGAAGCCTTGAAAATCGTATTAAGCAGAAAATATTTTCCATTCAGAGAAGCAGTAGAGATATGGATAAAAATTTTGCAAGACGGGACTAATGCATTATCTTTTTGAGCAAGCTCTGTAAATATTTGTACAAAATAAGTTTTATTTTAAAATTTTGGAACTATAAACAATTTATTCTTGTATCCACAATCAAGCATCTCACATTTAATACACTTCATACATGTTTGATGAAAGGACAAATGTTTTTCATTGAAAATTTCTTAATATATAGTCCATTATTTGTCCAGTTTCATTGTATGCTTGATTTTTGTTTCATTGATGACACCACAAATATATATCTTCATCAACTATAAGAAATCATCCACCTTCATTTCATTCCTAAAAAAGTGTGAAAGTGTTATTAATATTTCAAACAATACAAAATAATAAACAAATTAATGACTTTTTGTACAAAATGAATGCAAATTATTGATCTTTATTTTAATAATTCATGAAGTTTTAATTTAAAAATATCTTTTACTGGCATTGATTACATCATGAACTAAATTTATACTCAAATTAAATTTTTTGAAAATGAAGTTATTTACAACAGTAATTTGAATAAAATAATTAGATTTATTTTTCCAAACAGCTTTTTTGCTTCATAATTACTTATTCTTTTTGCTCGTGAATCTTTTTCAATTCTGAAAATTGTTGGCTGTGAACAAACTATTTGCAATCCCAATTTTAAATTATGACCAATTTACATACATTCTGACATGATATTGCAAAGAAAAACTGAGAGAAATATGATAAATTTCAATGGTGTAATGGGTTTAAAATGCAATATGGTTTGTTTCATTGTGTATATTTTAAAAATCTTTTCATATGCTTATTCATTATGTAAGAAATATAAAAGAATGTAACTTTAAGAAATTTTTAATCTTAAAAATAATATAAATACAAAAAGTTTTAAAGCATATAAGTTGTGAAAATTTAAAAAAAATAAAACTTTCATAATATATCACATAATGGTAAGAAAGCCATTCAAATATATATATATATATAGTGTGTTTTTACTCAAAATAAGAGAGAATTACAAGATAAAAGTGATTGAGATACACACAACTGCTGGGAAACAGTAATTTTTTCCTTTTTTTGAAATTATTTATAATAGTTTGTATTATGTTTAGGAGAAATACGGTGTATCTTCACTCTTTCTCTTTATCTCCTCTGTCAGGCACAGCTAGCCTGAAGGCCAGCAAAAGGCATTTTGTGTCAAATTAGCAATATTGGTTGTTTTAGTTTAAGCTTAATTTTGTTCATTAAATGTTTTTTTTTTATTTTTACAGTTTAGTGCATTTGCTTTCCTTTACCAGTGTTTTGAATTAAAATTGATTTGGGGGGGGGGGGTGATCAAAATATGTTGGTGGCCTCTCAGGTCAGGTGCGCCTGATTATGTTTCGTTCAGAGGTGGGCCCGACAAAGGGGTAATGGATTAAAAATATATGTTCTATAGAGAAATTTTTAGTTCTGAAAAATTCATGCTAAAAGGACATTTAGAGTTCTTTGTTAAGTTATGTGACCTTCCCAGGACATTTTTATGCATTTGCTTTCATTATATGTACTGTATAAAAGAACAGCTTGGGGAATTTCTCCATTTGTCTGATGACTATATTTAAATATCTGATGAATATCTCCTAGACATACTCTATGAGTTTTAAACCTGGTAAATATGTAAATCGCACACTTATCACATACTTGATACTTATTGCTGTATAGCAGAGGTGTCAAACTTGCGGCCCACAGTGAACATTTTTTGGCTTGACCAATATATCAGCATACAATAATATATAATAAAATAAAAAAATTTCTCCCAAAATAGGAAAATAGTAGCAGAGAAGAGATGTAAGTGTCAGGACATAAACATTAAATTTTTCTTGTTCTTAAACATTAAATTTTTCTTGTTCTTTTATATATGTGTTTATTATAATTATTATTTGAAATAAACAATGAACATAATGTTTCAATGAATATTTTACAGCCCACCTAAACTCAAACCTTGTTTGTTTGGCCCATGTTAGCCTTTGAGTTTGAAACCTTTGCTGTATAGTATCGCAAATACTTCAGCTGTCCTTAGTGGATCTGCACTATTATATACAAATAGAAAATTCAGACCCACTTATGTAGTATTTTATAATAACCATGTTATATATATATATATATATATATATATATATATATATTTCTTTGCATGACAGAAAATTCATATTCAAAAATTCATTACTGTTGTAAAGTCATTTGTGTCAAAAAATATTGAAATAGTCAGCTGCTTTTAAAAATGAAACCTGACTCTGACATTATTCATCAACTGTGACAATCAGATTCATTGAAATGTACCAGTGATGATAACCTACCTGCCAACTTTTATGCTTGGATCATGCACTTTTGCAAAATTTCCACCATTTGCCAATGATAGTTCCCTACAGCTTGAATTTTATGTTCTTTATTCACTATGATCAGAAAATGAAAACTGTGTGTGTACTTGTAACCACTAAATCTTTAAAAAATTCATGAAGTTTGTCTTTTTTCCACATATTATATTTTGCTGATTTCCTTACCCCCCCCCCCCCCAGCTGATTTGTAGATATGTTTTTGTTAAACGATTTCTTTCTTCCTCTGTAACCAATTTCTAGAATTAAATTTTATCTTGTGTTTGCATTCTGTATGCTTTATTTATTTTTGAACAATTTAGTTTTGTTGATTACTCTGTTTACCACAATGCTCAACAAAAACCTTAAATTTAATTTGACACATATAAAGAAAGCTATAAAAAGAAATTTGATTGTGTTAAGACTTTGCAAAAGAGGAGCGGGGATGTGTATTTTGTGTCATGTTACTCTGACATTTGCAAGTGTCACAGTGAACAATATGATACTGCCCTTCATGTGAAAACCCCGAAGTATGTAGTATGAGTAAATGTAACATAAAGAAGTAGTTGCTTAAAAATTGGATCATTTTTTCAAGGACAAGGGAATTTCAAATGTAATCAGGGCTGAAGTAATGTTTAATAGTTATTTTTTTGTAGAACGTTATGTTCTTTTTGACTGCATTTGATCATGTCAGTCCTCTTTTTGTGAAAATATTTCCAAAGTCTGGCATTGCCAAGTAGTATATATTTGAAAGAAGAAAAGGAGTTTTGCTGGGAAATGTCGGAAAGAATATGTAATCAAATTCATCAATCAAAGTACTTTTACAGCAGTATCTGATGGCAGTAATGATACAAACTACAGATTATATCCCTTTGATCCTGCAAAATGTTTCATTCTAAGTGGTCTTTTAGCAATTCTTAATTTGTTTAAGGATTTCCTTGTGTGAGAAAAACTATTAGCCAACTCATTATGGGTGAATTTGAAAAATATGGGATATCTTTTGTAAAAATTTATGTATAACAGATATATATATATATTAACAGATTATAAAACAAATTTATAACAGTTGCTACTTATATTTATAGAAAGAAAAATAAAAATTTAAGTAGAGGTTTCTCAAATGATTGAATAAATATGGCATCAGAAAAAAGTCTGCTTTTTTGTCTTTAATATAGTTTATGTAATCCTCACAAATATATTCTTTTGTCCAAAAATGCCTCAAAAGTTTTTAAGCATTCATTGACTTGATGGTTATGGCCGTGGTTGTAGTTTGACGTCAACTTTTCAAACTTGTTCTCTAGCTTCTGTATTTGAAATAATTTTTTTTAATAAATATAATTTAAAATTTGAGTTATATATATCTCACTGTATTTTCTATGAAAGCATCTTTATTATATTACTTTCTATGTATAGTTAGGCACATGCCTTTCAATTTGCCTTAGTGTATAAGTTTTGTGAATCAAGTTGATACAAAAGTAGTTTTCTCTGGGCAATTTTTATATCAAAATATCTTTATTGTGCAATTTTCTTCAAATTATTAAAAAAAATATTAAAGCATCATATATTGTTTTGTGAAATTTGAAAAGTTTATGAGTTATTTTTCAAGAATTTGCCCGAAATGTCCCTCACATTTTATTTTAAAAGTTTCCTTAAAGTGTCAATCATGTTATTTTACACTTCAACATTTTTAAAAGTTGGCAGGTATGTAACAATTGATTTTCCCCCCTCCTCACTTGACAATAATCAGAATTGATTAGAGGACATGTCTTTGGACTTTTATTGATGCCCAAATAAGTTGGTTTTCATTATGCAATGCAAAGTTTTTGGACCATGACATGTAATGGAACGTATCAGTTGACTTAACTTAATTATGTAGGAATAATTATTTGAAAAATTCCTACTTATTACAGCCTGCGGCATTTGAAAAGATTTTATCTATCTGAGCAGGAATAAGATTCCTGTTCATTTTTGTTGCTCTGGATACAAATTTATTTTCATGTGGAATGCTATTCATTTGATAGCCTCTTTCTCACAAGAAATCAGCCTCCAGCAATTTCTTGATAAATATGTAGCTATATGTATGCATCAAAAAAGTGTTGCATTTCTAATGTTAAATATATCCTCTATCTTATAGACAGATTAAATATAGAGATTTAATCAAAAAAATATACCCATTGAGGCTGAGAGATACATAAGTAATATATAATTTTTTTAAAATTCAATTTCTACTTTGGTGGCGCCATCTGTTGCAGTTAGATCTAACTTAGTCAGAAATAACTCAGAATAAATTCAAAATTAAAAAATAAAATTGAATGAATGAATTTAATATTTTAAAAACTGTATCAACATCAAGTGTCATCCACTACAAGTTTAAAAAAAAATGTATTTGAACTTGAGTGGATGAATAAAAAATATTTTATTAACGATTAAAAATTTGAATAAGATACATAGAGAGTGTGAGCTAATAGTAGGAACTGAAAAAGAGGAAATTCTTTTTGTACAGAATTTACATTGTAATCTGGATAAATCTTATTAAGATTATTTTCGAATGATCACAAATTACTGCATTAACAAGAAGACAACTTACTTCGAGGAGGACATGCCTAGTGAGGTGAGCATCTCAGGGTTCATGGCTTCATATTTTGCGGCGTGGAATTTCTTGGCGAATGCGGCGAGTTTGTCTGGAAGGAACCTGGCACTCTCTCTTTTCATGATCATGTATTCGCTGGGTGCCAGCCACTTGTGCTCGAGACATTCTTGGATGGTGAGTCTCTTGATGGGCATTGTTTGAAAATGTTGAGGAGGAAGCGCGTCACCTCGGACGTCGTGTCTGGCAGCATTTGGTCGAAGTGGAAGCGGACGAACTTGACGTTCTCGCACGTGTCCTCGTCGTCCTTGCCGGCGAAAGGAGACACACCGCTTAATCTGGATAAGGAAGAAAGAATTTAAACTCTGCAGTGGAATTAAAAAAAAAAAGATTTGTAAAAACCATTTGTAATTTGCTCAGCAAAAAAAAAAAAAAAATTCTAAGTCTTTTAAAATTTTTCTTTACGGATTTTGTCATTTAAAGAGTTTTTTTTGTCAGTTCTAAAAAAGCATCCTTTCCCCCGAAGAATGAATATCAGATATGATTGGAAATTAAACCAATAAGTTTTTTTTTGTATCAAAAGACAAAGTTTCACCATTATATGTATATATGATGTAGTGCTTTTTCATCTCAATGTTAAGAAATCTGATCATCTACATGATCGAGAAAATAAGGTGTAAGGATGCAACAATGGGCTATCCGCGTGCACGAGAGAGAGGTCTATTCTCTCTGACTCTGATTTTCTCCCGTCCAGCCAAATGGGCACTTTGAGCTAAAACAACTCCTCTCCGCAAATGAACGTCACTACTAAATATCATACGTATAAATAGTCAGTGAGATATAGAATAGGAGTTATTTTGTGGACAAAACTGCCACATTAGTGAATTCCTGAGATATATTTGCGTAGCTATTAGAATATATTGGAGGATTTTTCTTTGTTGAGTTTCAAAGGTTGCACCTCATTTTATAAGGTAAGTTCCCATTATTTCGTACTATTTAGTTTGTCTTGTTCACACATCGCGTAATCAGGTCTCATGTTAAACTAATAATTAATTATTTCAATACTTGGTGGACCCATGGTACTGTCTTATTTAGTCTCGTCATGGACACGACACCAACATCATCAATACCTGTTGGTAATCATTTTGTTTCCCAATTTAATGGCTTCAACAACTATGCAGCGTTCAGATTCCTCGAGAATCCCAACGATCAGAAAGAACTTCATCTCAACCTATATGAGGGAAAAGCATCGTGACAAGGAACTTGTGAGATTCCAAGATTCTGATTGTAAGAATATTTAGTGGAGAGTCAACTGATAAGAAATCTCTTCACTTTTCAAAGGATGAGTTACACTATATAAAAGGGTGTTATTTGCCACTTGTATACCCAGGATTTATACCTCACAAAAATATGCTTGCCGTTTGAACTGCAGCGACTTTTGCCTTCTTTAAATAAATTAAAACGAGAAAATTTTTATTAAATTTTATAATTATAATGCGATTACAATGATATCAAAATTATTTCTATGAAATTATTCTATTCAAAACTGCACTTGAATACGAGAAAATTGTTAGGATTAATTTTATTTTAGACTGGGGGGGTTAACTACGTTACGATCTCTTTGTGATCATTCCAAATTCCGAACAGAAAATGCTCTCCATGTTGAAAAGTTTTTTAGTGAATAATTGATAGATACATGTTTAGGTTTAGCTAGAAACAGGATTTGTTTTTTTTATTGGTTTATTGTAAACTTCAAATAAAAATACCTATTACGTGCTTTTTCTGTTCTAGATATTTAAATTAAAAATTAATGTTTTATTTAAAGTGTAAACTAATATTTTATGCGCATAAATTATACTCCTTAGGATTTTATATTCTGTTTTTTTTTAACTATTTAAACCTTTTGACATAAAAAAATATAAGGATTCATTTTAAACTAGTTTAAAAAAATTACTTACAAAATATAGGTTAAAACTCCTACACACCAAACATCTGTGAGCGAGGAAACTTCTTCATTCTTTAGAACTTCAGGTGCTGAAAGAGAAATTTGTAAATTAAGATTCCATTTTCCACAAAGCCAATCTGTGATGACTTTTATGCATAGGATCTAAATATCATAACACTTGGATAGCAATGAATAATTAATGAATTTTCAATGAAATTATTGAAAACCCAGTAAAAATAAAACATGCCTTTTTTTAATTGAAAGAAAGATATATCTGCGCTATTCTTCACAATTCCTGGAATTGAATGCTGTGCTACAATAGAATATCTTACCTAAATATTCCGGCGTGCCCACCACCTGGACTTTAGCCCCGGGTTTAGGAACATATCGGGCTGAGCCGAAATCTACAAGCTTGATGTCTGAATCTCGCAAATTCACCATCACTACGTTGTCGGGCTGCAGCTCTAAGTAACATATTTCTCTAAAGTGAAGATATTCTAGAGCTTCTAGAACCTGGGAATAGATAAAAGGGAAAACATTACTAATGTTTTGGTAGACATTTTAGTTATATCTCTTTTATGAAGATAAATAAAAAAAGGCCTTTTTGCTTCGGTATTCACAGAATGCCGAAAAAAAATTAAGTTGAGTAAAATTTAATTAATTGGGGTTTGTACCAATTACGAAATTTCTCAATTATGGTTTTAAAAAGCTTTTTGAGTTCAATGTGTATTAAAAATTTGTTTATTGTATGTAATATTAATGTTACCATGCAAGGCGAAAATTTTCATTTGCTTAAACAACGTTTGACACAAATTATTCAGAAAAAAAAAAGAAACGAAGTAGAGGATCAGGTATAAACGTGAAAAATTTCTAACACTTTGAATTTATTGTTGCTGCCTGTATCTCTTTTCAAAAGTGAAAAATGTAACTCACTTAAGAAGATTATTAAGGTTTCTGTTTAAAAGCAAAGAAGCGGAATGTGTTCTTTTTGCAAACAGTCGATCTCGGAATCATCACTAATTAATATGTACGAACCAAACTACTGCGAATTAAACAGTTCAATATTAGCGTAAGGCTTCGCCAAATGTAAAAGAACATAAACTAAACGCAAAACAGATTTTCAGGGAAAAAAAATCTTGATTTTCTAGAAAATTTGTAACGTTGTAATTCATAAATCTGCTTATAAAAACTGTATTTTTAAAATTTGAAGACATTGCATATATAAGTTACTATTCTCTTTAACCAAAAGATGAAAACTCATTTAGAATTAGAAAATATAGAAGATAAATTATAATGGAATACATTTAACCAGAGCCACTCATAAAATAAAAGGTACACTAAGAAACCTTTTATTCCTCCTCACTCCTCAGGAATTGAAGTCAGAAAGTAGTATTAGTGTTGAAGCACTTTTCTAACTGAAAAAATGTTCCAATATTCGATAACTAATACTCAACATTACGCAAAGACAGATTTAGCATGTTATTTGCTCTTTCAGGTCTAAATCAACCAACATTTAAAAATACACTTGCTTTTTTTTTTGCCTATACTAAATGCATATTCGCTCTATATGCTGAAAAAAATTACTCACTGATTATAAGAAATAAAACTTGAATAATGACAACTCTAAAATCAAACCTGTTTGATGATGGTGACTACCATTTCTTCATTGTAATCATGCCTCAATGCCAAATAGGACATGACGTCCACCCCAGACAATTTTTCCATGACCAAAACAGTTTTATCCTGGTGGTAGCTGGCCGATAACAGTTGGACCACGCGTTCATGGCACAGGGACTTCAAAGCCTCGTATTCCTGACGACCATCAATGCCATCTGACTTTTGGATCACCTTCGCGATGCTCGACGTGTTCGTCTCCTTCACCCACACGTTCAGAACCACAGAGAAACGACCCCTGTACGAAGAAAAACACAGTTATCTCAAAGGAACCACTAAATTATATAAAACATCATCCAAAAATAGAACAGAGTTCCTAACCTGTCCATTTCGGAAACGATTCTGTACAGGTCCATTGGATCACTTTCAATCAGAGGCACGGGGTTGGCTTCCTGGGAATAATCTAGAACAGGAATCTCGGATTCTTCTAACTGGTAGTCAGGTGTCCTTTCGGTGAACTCCTGTTGGTACTTTCTCCTGGGACTCACCTTCACTTTGGGAGCACCTTCGGGTTTGGAAAGGAAAAACATATGAATAACACGAATAGTAATTATTTTGTACTTCAAATAATATAATGGATAATCAGTTTTACAAATGAATTTGTCTTCAGAGCTCTTAATTTAACGAACTGAAAATCATTCATTACGTAATAATCACAAAAATCAATAATGTTGGGATAATTAAATTACTAACGGCGTCGAGAATGAATATTCTACAGTTCTATAATAAATTTGACGACATTTCATTGAACAACTAAGGAAATAAAACATCGCAACGTCATTGAAAGCTTTATTTTTACAATTTTGATTTTTTCAAAAGGAAAAGATTAATAATGGAATTTAAATATATTTGAAAAAAATTGTGTTGATAAACATGATAAACAAATTTTTAAATATGTTTTATTTTCAGTATAGCATTTTCTGTTAATAATATTTCTTCAAGAATTTATGAATATTTTTATACGAGAGAAAGAAAGGTTTACCAAAAAAACCTTACTTTTATTTATAAAACTTGGTACATATAGTGTCGGAAAAAACAGAAAAGCTGGAAAAAATTAATATTTAAAAATTTTTTTGCTCTACATTACATTAATTTTTCATATATTTTACTAAATACTCTGATTTAACCTTCTTTGATTCAAGAAATCATCCTATTCATTAGTAGGACATAACGATACTAAATGAATTATTTTTTCCAAGAATCTTCCAAGTTGGAATTTATTTCAAATACCTTTGTGTATGATTGTGTACAATTATGTCTAACATTTGACAATAGAACACTTATTTATCGCAGCTTTCTTTTTTATCTTGTAATTCAAAGAAGAATAAGGAAATATATACTTGCAATTATTTGAAACAATAGTGTCCCACAGATTACTTTTACAGGACGTGTAAGGGAGAGGGTTATATTTTAAAAGACAGGCTGACGAAAGCACAAAAACGTAACCTTTTTGCATAAATTAAAAAACCTTTTTTGGGGGTTGAACTCCCCCTCCTTGTGTGTACCACTGATTTAGAACTATTGATAATCTTTTAGGATCCCTTTTTAATTGCAATTAACGTTAATAATGATAAAATATCTATTGATATTTGAAGAGATATATAAACCTCTTACCTTCAGGTTTTGTGGAGATGGGTTCTGTGGGCATTCCGTGCTCTCCCCACCCGAACTTGTTGTAGGCCTGCACTCTAAACTGGTAGAAGGTGGAAGGCTCCAGATTTCGAATCACAAAATATTCATGCTCGATGTTGTTCAGGATCAATTTCCAGTCGTCCTCGTCTGAAAAAGGAAGATTCATTCAAGGTATTAGAACGATTTATGTCTCTTGAATTCAGAATTGCAAATATTTGAACAAAATAATTTCCTTTAGTTTATAAAACAGCTACTTTGATCTCTTTGCTTTAATGGTAATTTTTTGTTTGATTCTCATTTAATTGCATTTTAATCTGTTTTTACTTAAAATATAAACTCAAACACAAACGAAGACGTCTTCATTTCAGAAGAAATATTAACACGATTAATTTTGTGTTGACGTCTTGTTATTACTATTAGATATATTTATCTTATTACTAAATAGATAAAGCATTTTTAATTTAGTGCTCAGAATAATTTTGTGCATTCTATAAATAAATTTATATAAATTTAAAATAACATTTAATTTTTCAATTCATTTTATGCGAAGTTTTCAACCCAAATAATAAATCAAATAATTTCTAATGATCCCATTCGCTATCAGAAAGTGTCTGAAATATTTTGTAAAACATTTTTACAATTTAAACAATAGATAAATTAAGAAAACTATTTCATTTGTATAAGAAAAACATAGTTTTTGTTCCAATCGATTGTATTTGCCAAACATGATATTGAAATCAATATCTTTTAATTTACCTATCTAGGTCAGGGGCTCCCAAATTATTTCCAACATTGACCCCTTTTAAAAGAATCATTTTTTTTTTCAAGATAGCTCTCCTTACAGTTTTCTTTAACGTATGCAGCACTTGAAGCATAACCATTTATTAGTTTTCTATCAATAACTGCTCACACAAAAACTAAAAAATAATTTAACTTAGAATATGAACAGAAAATTTTAATTGTGTGTGTGTGTGCATTTGCGCAGTGACATTCCGTTCCAACTGTGTGAATCACACCTCTCTTTGCAAAATCTGTATTATACCCATATATATTTAGGCGGATATTATTATCCAATAATTGCAATACATAAAAGTTTTAAAATAGAAAAAATTGGCATCGACCCTCAGAATAAATTATAAGAACACTGCAGACCTTTTAAACATCCAAAGATCCTCAAGGAAACCATCTAGATCTTGTTGAGACACCCTGATGTAGGTTAAAATTTTACTCGTTACATGTATTTGCATTTCTCCAAGCTTTATACTCTTAATTTTTAACGAATATTTTTTGCTCTTGCTTTCAGTTGTTAAAAGCAGTTGGTACACTTATAGAAAAAAAATTCTACATTATGCATACTTCTCATTTTAATTATCAAGACATTTAATGATGTGCAGCATCTCTTATAGTTGTGAACATCCTTATTTCCTTTTTTCTGACAGTCAACTAGTTTGATAATATCAAGAATCTCCCTACTCACCTGCTTTCTTAAACTCGAGGGCGTACCCGAGAGTGGTGCAGTTTCCTTCATCCCTGGGAACAGCCCAAGTGATGTAGATTTCGGTGTCAGACGAATCTCTGGCAACAGGTTTCTCTGGTCTGCCGGGTTTGCCTGCAAACATAAGCATTTCGCGTTATGTCTGCTGCAAATTATCATAGAAACGGGAAAAAAGGACTAGAAAACTTAGCGAATTTATGCGAATACACTCACTTCCGAGCTTTAGCCTGGCCCTGCAGCAGGAGACTCCATGCATATTGCGTGCGACACATTTGTACACACCGATGTCGTAGGCCCTCGTGGGATTGATCCTCATCTCACATCGACCGTCTTTCAGTTCCGTCACCTACAATTTACATCATAATTACGTATATTATCTTCAATACTTCCTTGCAAATTGTTTCAAAGTTACAAAATGAACACTTTCAATTTTTTTTTGTTAGTACTTTATTAATTTATACATTGATACAAAAAAATTGGTAACAAAATTATGCTTT
Source organism: Trichonephila clavata (assembly GCA_019973975.1). Classification (NCBI taxonomy): domain Eukaryota; kingdom Metazoa; phylum Arthropoda; class Arachnida; order Araneae; family Nephilidae; genus Trichonephila; species Trichonephila clavata. Next base: position 1,091 of record BMAO01005555.1, on the reverse strand, counting down.
TTAAAGAAATATTTTTAAAATTAATCTGAGCTATTTAACTAATTTGAAAAAAAGTCCCATTAAGCTACTGACGAACAAATTATAAAAATGTTCTTTTTAGTTTAAAAAACCCATATAGGTGACATCTCATCAAGTCTGCGCAAAAACTCTGCACAAAATGAAAGATTTACTTCACTTAAACTAAATACATAATGATTGCGGAATCGTATCACTAGGAACTCACAGTTCTCAGTTTAAATGCGAACGAAAAAGTTCGGTCAACAAAAGATATTTCCACATAGAAACCTATTTAACGAAATATGATAAAACAAGAGTCACATGTTTGATTTAATACTGTAAACTTCTGAAAAACGGAATACTAAGCAATTAAGCGTATAATTGAAAAAAAGTAGTACAGCATTACTTGGACCACGTACATGGCGGGAGCCGAAAGTGCATGGATTTTTATATCGTGATAATACATTCCATTCGCGGAAATAGGTCACGTATGTTTCGTAATGTTTTGTAAACAATATGCTTTTCGCTATCCATCGAGCTATCATTCGAATACCGAAGAACAGAAACTTTTCATAGTTTTGATGAAGTAAGCAAAAGAGGATTTATGCTACTACGTTGCGCACAAATGAAAGATACAACATAAGAAAATGATACCAAACGATCGTGTTCATATTGCCATTCTATTTTGCTTGTAAGTATGTCTTGGGAAAACTAAAAATCCTTTTGGACCTTTTTCCCCCATTTAAATATAATATATGCGTTCTCAGTATTTCATTAATTTATTTATAAAATAAAAGCATCAACTCTCTTTGTTCTTTGTAATATAAAAGCCACTGCAACGAAATGCGTCTCAGACAATCATTCTAAGAATTCCAAAACAAAATCTGAGCAGTGGAATTATCATTTGACACAAATTCCATTTTACAAATAATTTACCGAAACAGTTATAGCTGACAATTGATTTAAGCAAACATAATAATCCCATACACAAAGATTTATAAGAAAGTTATAAAATTCCTCCACCAAAAGAATTTTCAGTATGTACAGGTATTCTAATTTTCACGTTTCCAATACTTTCCGTTCACGGATATGAC
>BMAO01005554.1:0-52854 GCA_019973975.1 Trichonephila clavata | reverse complement strand
AAAATTAAGAAATGTTGAATAATTTTTAGCGATGCAATGAATATGGGACAATTTTCTTATCCAAGAGTCATTCAATAGCAAATCCATCTAACATGTATATTTTTCATCTTTCGTTCGCAACGCTTCTATTAAATTCAATTACTAAAAAGCTGTAACTTTATTTTAGCACATTTACTATTTCAAATGTTTTAATATCAGAGCATATTTTAATATTAAACTTTGTCAAACTATATAAAAATAATGCAAGCATTTTATATTCCTAATTTTTCAATACTTTGATTGATTTTATAACATTATAAATTTTTTGAAAAATATGTAAGTGATTAGGTAAATAGCTTTTATGTGTATTTCTTAATTGGCTAAATTGAGCAAATTACATGCACTGATCATTATTTGAACTTTATTTTAGATTAGTGTTTTCAAGAACTGACTTTTTTTTTTACCTTTCAAAATAATTTTATTTTCTTATAAGAATAAGAGTATTAGAAATTTAAATGAGTATATTTGAATTTTTTTTTGCTTTTCGTGAAGTTTGAAATGTTGTGGCTTTTTCCAAGTAACACATAGTTTATAAAAAAAGGTATACAATCTTCGTAAATTTTTTTAATTGGTATGAAAATCAAAGCATTTCGTTTCAATTGTAATAAATATAGAAAAAAATATATATTTCATTTGTTGTTATCAGAGGACTTTTTTAACAAGTGAAACAAATTCAGTTGATCAGTTCAAATACTAGCCGTTATACCCCGCGCAGCTAGTATTTTTATATAATTAATCACTGAACAAAACTCATAATATTTCATATTTCGTACGTGTTGAAGATATTTAATTAAAACTTTAGATCGCTTACAATAAAAAGACTGGTAAAAAAAAATTTCTAAACTGATGATTCTCAGACAAGAAGTGAACTATAGTAGCGAAGCAGCAAAAATAAAAGAAAAAGAAATTCTCAGTATTACTTGAAGGATAGTTTTCAAGTATTTGAAACACTCCCCAATTCTTGACAAAAGGAATTCCCTATTCTTGACACTCCTCTTTTTTTTAATCTTTTGGACCATGCCGCAAAAACAGTACTATAGATGATTTGTTGACCTCAAAACGGTGTCTTTCTAAACATGAAAGATCAGAAGAATTTTTATCTTTAGTTTTGTACAAAAAAAAAGGGGATGTTTATATTCGCAAATGTTTCTAATCACAATATTTTTGTTCGTTCTCAATTATTATGAACGGAAAATTTTTTAAAAGCTCACTCACACACAACCTCATTTTCATTGAAAAGATTTTTTGCATCTTATATGTTGTTTAGGGGGAAAATTCATTTAATTATTTTACACACATGTATATAGAAGTGTTTTACTAAATGAAGCAAGAGCTTTAATAAGTTTCCCTTAACTGGATACAATAAAAAAAAAGATCATGTAGGATTTTAAGGAATAAAGATATTTCAAAAAGGCACTAGCGTTAGTTTGTTTTATAAATAAATGTTAAAATTTTGATATGTTAATTCAAGATAAATATATTTATATCGACGATAGATCAATTTCCGGTTAAGTCAAGTAATACAAATAAGGTATCAATTTTATCCCTCTTTCAGGAATCCTGTCTAAGAGTCATGATGTTTCAGTAGTTAAGAAATCTAAATAAACTATACGGAAAAATTCTGGATTTATTTTCAACACATTTACTTAAGAGATTTTATTATCTGGAGCAGAAATGAATTTTCTTGAATTATTCACTAACTTACGCAACATCAACAATTTTTTTGTAAATCTTTATTTTTTCGAAAAACTATTAATAAAAAAAAAGAAAAAAGCAATGAGAAATGTAAAACAGAATACCATACTACAAGTATATATTCACTTCCAAATTATATCTCTTAACTATTATATCGAAAAAAAACTTTGTATGAATTAATCTTTGAGTATAATAAATTAGCTCTGAATAAATATAATGGAGGTAAATTCAAAGTATTTATTTTGTAAAAAACAAAAACTTTAACTAAAGTTGTTTATTTCTAAAAATATGAGAGATTATCTCCTTTAATAATTAAGATAATGATAAAAATAAAACAAATAATACATTTAGAATAGTAAGAGATATAAAGTTTCTAGATTAGATCCAGTCTTAATATATGTTGACTAGAAATTATTACTGATTATACTAAAATATGAGCTGGCACCCCCCTTTCCTAACTGCCACACCACATCATCGGGAGGACATTGAGCCTCTACGGATTCAATGTACATCAGCCTGCTCTACATGGTGGATCCCTTGTGGCACCAGGACTCGAACCCGAGACATTCCAGCCTCGAGTTCGTACCATAACTGCTAGGTTACCGCAACCACTATAAGGAATTAACCAAAAGTATTAAAATTTTTAAAAATCAAAATTTAAAACATATGTAAAAAACTCAGACGATGTAGAATTTCCAAATATTTAATTAAACATGGTATTTTGTATGTAGTAGCATAAAATGAACAGTAAAATAAATAAATAAAACTGAATCATTTAAAACACTTTATACAAAGTTTGTTAACATATTTTTGTAATAATTATGTTTAGCAGAAAAAAAGTATTTGGTGACTTAATAAACGAGTTTTAAACATTTTTTATCTAGATACTCTTGAATGAATAATTTCATCAAGAAACTCTGCAAAATAAAACATAGGATTTAGCAAAAAAAAAAAGGTCAAATTTAAAGATGAACACAAAGAATTTTTTTTTTCTTTGAATATGCAAAGAAATTTAGGAGTCTTCAAATAATATAAATTTGATTATTATAAGTTTAGAAAGAAAATGTCCTCTTATAAATTTAAAGTATCACTTCTAAATTTCTTTAAATAATTAAGCATTATATCCTCGTAGAATTTAGATATTTAATGCACAGAGCCAATTCTTGAATTACATTTACACGATTAATTGCTTTCAAGTGCTAAAAAATAGTTCAGCTGATCGAATCAATTAGATGGTAAAGAATGCAATGATTATTAATTAAACGAATACGAAAAAATTAAAAGTTGTAACGAATGGTAATAGAGCGCCCTCTACTGGCCATGTGAACACTTAACCAGTCAGCCTGCCACCTCGGGGAAGAAAGGATGTGCCAATGTCCTCCCGCGCAAACCCCTTTGTATTTTTATAGTATTTCCCTGTTTTTATGTATTTGTAACCGTGCTCAATTAGAATGTACCACCAATTAAAATTATTTGAGCTAGCCGCTGGAGTTATTCTTGAGTATCGGTTATAAAAATGTCGCCCAACTTACGGCCCGAATAATTATTTAATTTTAATATGACTACTGGTCTAACAAAGTTATCTTCAATATTCTGAACTGCTAGTTCATGAAGAAGTTTAAAAAAGTAATTTCTGAAATTGTAGCTACCGGCTACGAAGATATTTTCGGATTACTAGAAAATTTATATTTCCTACGGGGAAATTAGAAACTTTGGATTGCATTCGTCTTCATGGAGCATCAGCTAAGTTTCTTTTCTTTTGTTTTGTTTCTGATTCATTTTGATCTTTTATTGAATTTTACTTGTGTTTTTATATTTTATGGTATAAATATATAATAACCATGATTTATTAGTCTATTTCATTATGAGTAATTCTTTTCCCGAGTAAGGAAACTCTTTTACTTTTGTTCATTTCCTGTGATTTATGACTATTAGTGTACTTGTTTGGGGAACTTCTTACCCCCACTTCTGACCTTGAGTTTTCACTGCTTGTTTTCGTTCACGAACAAGACGTTTTGTTACTAAGGATCCCCCACCCGATTTTCTGTCTCTCACCCCTTGCCTGGTGAGAATCAGACATTCTTTTTTTTCTCTCTTGTTCCTTTTTCTTGGAACTCAGAATACAGCACTAGCTGCTTGCTTTGTAAAATTTGTTTATTCTGGATATTTTGCACTTTTTTTTGTTGACTCTTTAAGTTACTTATGACGCCAGAGTTGAAATTGATATTTCCTATTTAGTATTATAATTGCATGTGTTTTTTTTTATTGAATTTTAGTGTTATGAAATTGTGTTTTATTTTCAACTATACTGAAGAATTTTGATCATATATAAAATATATGCGAATTTAGATGAAAGAAATTATTTATTTTTTTTGTTAACAAAAGAATAGTTGAAAAGTATTTTTATTTTTTATTCAAAAGATTCATGCATAGGTTTTGTTTTGACTTTGAATTTCATCAGAATTTCTTTTATATGTGAATTATTTTTATTTTCAAAGCTAAATTTTTGCATTCAATCAAATATCTACAAAAGAGTATTTTTATTCCTTCAAAGGAATAGTTTATATGTTGTTTTGGTTAAGTGCATCAGAATTTCTATTTGTTTCAATTTTCATTTTGTTTCGAAGTTTTGATTTTCTATATCCTGTCAAACATCTATACTAATATATTTTTTAATAGTATTGTGTTCGAATATCCCATTCTTATTATTTTAGTGATTAGTTGATGCTCAGTTATAAAGGTTAACTATTTTAAAACTAAATTAACTGCATTTAATTTGTGGCTGTAGGATTTTATAATTGACCCTTTTTTCCCTCAAAAGTTAAAAATAATGGCGTATCTTGCTAAAGCGCGCAAAGAGGACTTAAAAACACTAGCTACAGAATTGGGCCTCGAAGTAGGAGAAATAATTAGAATAATAGATTTTAAAAATTTAATCATTACTTCGAAAGACTACGATGAACAGTTTACTAAAACTCTTCTAGAAACCATTATTAACACGAGGGTCCAGGCAGAACGTGAGGTGAAGGAGGAAAATGAATACAAACGAAAACAAGACAAACTGAATTTAGAACTAGAATGCATGAAGTTAAGCATGACTGCTACTTCTTCAACTAACCCTAGTGCTGCCGCAGAGAAAATAAATATCCAGCACCTCATACCCAGATTTGTGGAAACTTCAGACATTTCCACCTATCTAAAAATATTTGAAAGGCAGTGTGAGCAAGTTAACATAGGGGAAATCGATTATGTAACACACCTTCTACCAGTGTTACCTATAGATATTTCCAATATTATCTTGCGGGAACCTAAGGAGAAATTAGGAAATTACCAGCACATTAAGCAAGTGCTGCTCCAACGATTCAAGTTGAGTGCTGAATCGTTTCGAATTAAGTTCAGTACTCATCAAAAACAACCCGAAGCTCTGTGGAAGGACTTCGCGTATGAGCTAAACAATTACTTAGAAGAATGGCTACATAGCCTAGAAGTGAAAGACTTTAACTCCCTTAAGGATTTGGTACTTACTGATCAGCTTAAGAGAAGAGTTTCGAGGGACGTTAAGGAACACTTCGTGGATATCTGGGGAGATATTAAAAGCTCATCTGAGCTAGTACAAAAATTAGACGATTATGAAATTGCTCGAGGTAAGACGTCGAAACATAAAGTTTTACCAGACGTAAGAAGAACTTCTTTCCCCTCAAAAACAAATAAACAAAGTAGTATAAGAACGGGGTATATGGCAAAGGAAGCACCAAGAAAACCATTTGGAGGGCATTCGCAATTTGAAAGCCGAACTCCTCTGTCCTTCTATGGATGTGGAAAGCCCGATTACATCAAGTCAAAATGCCTTGACTGCAATCCTTCAAGGGTTGATACAGCTCACGTTGGAATTCTGCAAGTTAACAGTCTCTCTCCTTCCAACAGAAATGCTGTACTCAGGATCAGCATAAATGGAGTTTCGGGAACTGCATTTGCGGACAGTGGTGCAAGTCATTCGATTGCAGGAGAAACTCTTTACAGTATCCTTCTGCAACAAGGAGCTGCTTTTGAGAAGACAGTCATATCCCTATCCTTTGCTGATGGAATCGTTACTCAGAAAGAAGTTCTACGTACATTTCAAACCGTCCTTCTGGAAGGCAGAAAGTTTAAAACCCACTTTATTATTTTGCCTGATGCTAAAAATAACTCCACTCTACTTGGAGTTGACTTTCTCGAAAATGCTGGAATAGTTCTAAATTTCAGGAAGGACTGTTGGACTTTTTGTGACGATTCCCGAAAATCGTACAATTTCGTAACGCCTTATCAGAGTACATCTGTTAATGTACTTCCTGTGGCGATAAATAACTGTCAATTAAGGGAAGATGAAGGACAAGAACTCCTGTTTCTCAGCGTATGGAGCTAGATAGCTTGCTTAAAAATCATCACTCTATCTTCGAAGTAGGGGGAGAAGCTACTCCATTTATCGAACATAGCATCAACACTGAAAACAACCCACCAATTTCAGTGCCTCCCTACCGGATGAATCCAGCCAGGAAGGAGCTGTTGAAGAAAGAGCTAGATTCTCTGCTGCAACAAGGCATCGTAGTAGAATGTGAATCTCCGTACGCCTCTCCCGTCGTTTTGATTCCAAAACCAAATGGCAGCATGCGTCTCTGCATAGACTACCGGAAGCTGAACGCTCAAACCGTCCCAGATAGTTATCCTTTGCCTCGGATGGATGACTTGCTTAAAGAAGCTAAGCCAACACCTTATATGTCGACTATTGACTTGCGTTCAGGATACCACCAAGTAAAAGTGGCGGCAGAGGATCAAGACAAAACAGCTTTTACGTGCCCTTTTGGTATTTACAAGTTCACTCGTATGCCCTTTGGATTACGAAATGCACCTGCAACCTTCCAAAGGTTGATAGACAAGTTCCGTTCAGGATTAAACAACGTGCTAGCATTGTCATATCTAGATGACATCATAATATTGTCTCCAACCTTCCAGAAACATCTTTCTGATCTAGAGCAAGTTTTTAAACGTCTTTCATTATTTAAATTAAATGCAAATAAAGAGAAGTGCAACTTCTGTTGTAAAAGGGTGAAATACTTAGGACATTACATCACTAAGGAGGGCATCTCAGTTGATCCTCAAAAGACAGCTGCTATCGCAGACATGACGTCCCCAACCTCTGTTAAACAAGTGCAAAGCTTTGTACAAACCTGTTCCTGGTATCGGCGATACATTCCAAACTTTTCTCAAATTGCAAAACCGCTAACAGACTTAACGAAGAAAAATGCAATGTGGAAGTGGGGCTCTGATCAAGAAGAAGCTTTCAGAGAGAGAGAGAGAGAGAGAGAGCTAAAATCAAAACTAGCGTCTCCTCCTGTCCTTAAGCCAGCTGACGGTACCAAGCCGTTTGTCATCCGAACAGATGCCAGTAGCGTTGCCCTCGGAGCAGTTTTACTCCAAGGAGAAAAGGATGAGGAACACCCAATAGAATACGCAAGCCGACTACTTTCGTCCTCGGAGCGAAATTATTCTACCACAGAAAGAGAAGCTCTTGCAGTTGTGTGGGCACTTGAGAAATTTAGAGGTTACGTTGAAGGACAACCTATTAGACTTTCCTCTGACCACCAGCCTTTAAAATGGTTATTATCTTTGAAATCTCCCACCGGAAGACTTGCAAGATGGGCACTACAGATCCAATCTTATAATCTAACTATCGACTATATTCCTGGAAGATCGAACTTTATTGCGGACTTATTGTCTAGACCCACGTCAGAACAAGAGAAAGCAGACTGTGACATTCTTGCTGTTTTCGTCGATTTTCCCACACGCTCACCTAAAGAAGTTCGCCAAGAACAATTGAAGGATGATGAGCTGAGGAAAATAATTGAATGTTTTGAAAACAATGAAAAAGGTGTTAATTTTGCCAACTGGTCAGAAAGAGGATACCTCATGAATCAAGGAATTTTATTCCGTTACTCACCCACTTCTGAAAGTGAAGAGGCCCAGTTAGTTGTGCCAATTCACGAAAGACAAGAGATTTTAAAAATTCACCATGATGCTCCGAACGCAGGTCATTATGGAGCCGATGGAACGTTTGATAGAATCTCCAAACGGTATTATTGGACAGGTATGCGTTCTTACATCACTGATTATGTAAATAATTGCGCAGAATGCAATCGCTACAAACCCTCTAACCAAAAAGCTTCCGGACTCTTACGTACACCTGTGTACTCTCAACGTTTCGAGACAATTTCCATTGATCTGTTTGGACCTTTGCCTAAGAGTCCATCAGGAAAGAAATGGATATTTATTGTTGAAGACTGTTGCACAAGATGGGTTGAACTTTTTGCCCTCACTCAAGCCACTGCTAGAGAGTGTGCTACAACTCTAATGGAAGAAGTTATATTACGATACGGCTTACCCAGAAGATTAATTAGCGACCATGGCTCTCAGTTTGTGGGTGCCGTCATGCAACAACTTTGTTTCATACTGAACATTGATCAAGACATTATTCCTGTTTATCATCCTCAAGCAAATCCTGTTGAAAGAAAAAACCGTGACCTTAAACCAAGAATTGCCATCTTAGTTCAAAATCGACACGATGAATGGGAAGATAAGTTGCCGTCTATCCGTTTCGCTCTGAACAGTGCCAAGTGTGATACCACCAGTAAAACTGCTGCTTACCTGCAGTTTGGACGAGAAATGAGAACTATAGATGATGTGACCAATGACTTTCGAGCCATCATAGAAAATGAAAATTTCGTCCCAGAGATTACCCCATATTTGAAAAGATTGGCAAGAATTTCTTCTGAAATCCGTGAAAGAATTGAAGAGAAACAAGATCAGCGAAAGGCCTTCTATGATAAAAGACATCGTCCTGGTCCCTTGTATCATCCAGGTGATAAGGTCTGGGTAACCCTTCACCCCCTTAGCAATGCTGCCCGAAAGAAAACAGCTAAATTCATGCCTAAAAGAGATGGACCTTATATTGTTGTGACTCAACGCTCTCCGACGACTTATGAAGTGGCAAATCCAAACAACCCACATGAGGTTCTCGGACCTTATCATTCATCTGCTCTTCGTCCATGCATAGACAAGGAAGCCACTCCAGTGATGCCTCTCAGAAAAAGGGGAAGACCCAAGAAAGACAACTCTGCTGGTTCCTCATCGAGGACGATACCTAGGAACCAGAGGGGGAGTGTAACGAATGGTAATAGAGCGCCCTCTACTGGCCATGTGAACACTTAACCAGTCAGCCTGCCACCTCGGGGAAGAAAGGATGTGCCAATGTCCTCCCGCGCAAACCCCTTTGTATTTTTATAGTATTTCCCTGTTTTTATGTATTTGTAACCGTGCTCAATTAGAATGTACAACCAATTAAAATTATTTGAGCTAGCCGCCGGAGTTATTCTTGAGTATCGGTTATAAAGTTAATTTATTGTTTTCGTGGCATATAAAAAATATTCAACAAAAAAATTTCTGTTTTTTGTGACCTGTGAATTTTTTTTCGCAAAAGATTTGTTTCTATATAGTTGACTGAATAATATTAAACATTTGAATTTGTGTGTAATAATCTACAAGATAATGTTTTATATTAATGATTTCTGTACAACATACTCTATATTTTACAGAATTTTAATGTTGAAGGTAAAAGTTACACAGTATTATGACAAAAAAAAAACAGAATTTTATATGAGAAATAAAAAATCCAGTTAATTTTTATTTTCTTACAAATGATTAATAGTTAAGTATATTAATTTCATTAATTTTTCTCATTTTTGCATCCTATCTACAAAATTCAATGATACTTTAGTACGTAGATGTTACATATGACACAATCGAATATGGTACGCTATGAATCATACCATGTATGATAATCTAAAATAAAAAGTTTACCAATAAGTTCAGTGCTTCTCAAATTTTAAATATTGACGACCCAATTTTCAATCATAATTTTCAACGCCCCCCCATACAATAACATTGTATTGAAAGCAATAATAATGTACTTTGACGCTGAAATTACAATACGACTTTAACTATAAATAACACAAATTATCAAGATATATTAAATTTTGTATATAGCAAGCTCAAGGAAGTCGGTAGTAATTATTAAACTTGTTCTTAATTTAATATAGATAAATTTATTATCAAATGTATTGTACTGTACAATTTATAAGTATATTATAACAGTGTACACACATGGATATTTGATTAATTTTTATATCAGAATATATTTTCCTTTGCTTTCTTTCAATAAATTAATATATAGATACATTCTTAATTAATCTTTTATTTCCAACATGCTCGCACCCTCCTCGTAGGGTTATCCCACCCCACTGGAGAGGCGCGCCCCACACTTTGAAAAGCACTGAATTAATTTATATTTTTTTATACCTTTTTTTACTGATTTTGTTTTAAGTTCTGAAATTAAGAAAATGCTATTAATCACATTTTTATTGGCTATGATCTTTAAACAAATAAAAAAATTAATGCTATCATTTTTTAAAAATTGACTATGACCTCTGAAAAAAATCTAAGTCTTGTTGATTAAAACATTCATTCTTGTTTTGCAAGGAGAAAAGTGTTTAACCAGAACATATTCTTTTTTTCAACATTCATTTTAAAATTTTGCAATTGGCATAATATATTCAACCTTCAGTCATAATATGATATTTTTAAAATCATTTTCCAAGTTTTTGAGACTACATGTTTTTAAATGTTTATCAACTTTTATTAGAAAAGAATGGATTAAGGAGCACATGAATTTTGTTATTTCATCATTGTCTCAATTCTATTTTAATTTTTACGTGGATATTTAAACTATGTCAATTATAATTTTTGCTATAATTGTAGTTTCATATGGTTCAAATATTGAAATATAAATTGTACAAAATGGAAATCACTCATTTTCAATGAAAAGAATTTTTACATCTTATGTCCTGTTTAGAAAAAAAAATCATTTAATTATTTTACACAGATGTATGTAAAGTTGTAAAAGTAATTAAAAGGAATAATATCAAGGAGGATTCAAAAAGACATTAGTTAATTCTAGAGTTTTTATTTTGATTAGTTTCATAAAAAAAATACTAAATTTTGAAATCTTAATTTAAGATTAATATGTTTATATCCCTAATGAACTCTTGATTGATGAATTTCCTGCTCATTCAAATTGGTGCAGCAAATATATCAATTTACAGTCACCCCTTTCCAGGAATCCTAGAAGCCGTGATGTTTTGGTTGTTGAAAATTCTAGCTTTATTATACGTGGATAATCCGAGATTTATTTTCAACACATTTATTATCTTGAGTGAATAAATATTAACATTACGCTATTCAGCTACTCGAGGGTTTTTGAAGATGGACCTCGTAATTTTGAACCACGGTCAAGTGACGAGGACAACACCTGAGTTGGAAACCCCTCTCCTAACTTCTACACCACACCAACGAGAGAATGTTTAAGCATCGATAGATTTTTTATGCATCGCCCCCCTACAATGCGGGTCTTCAGTGGTATTGGGCTCGAACTCATGACACACCGGCCATGAGTCCGTTAACTTGACCAATTAGGTTACCACGGCCACTTTTATTATCAGGAGCAGAAATGAATTTTCTTATACTATTCAGGAACTCATACAATATCAACAACTTTTTGTAAATCGATATTTTTTCGAAAATCTGTAGTTAAAAAAAAAGAGAAATATAATGAAAGTCATGAAATGTGTAAGATATTGTACTGTATATTAGTATATATTCCCTTCCAAACTGTAATAAAACCCTTGTAACTATTATATCTAAAAAAACCCAATATAAAATAATCTATGATTTTAAAAAATAAATCATCTCTGAATATATATAAAGGAAGAAAATTTTTTCAGAAAAGCATTCGATTATTTCGAAAAATCTGAGTGATTATCACCTTTAAAAATTAAGGTAATGATGAGATAAAACAAATAATAGATATTTAGGATAGTAAGATATTTGAGATTTCTGGATTAGTTTGACTAGACAACCTGCACTGATTGTACAAAAATGTGTGTTTTTTCATAATTATAAATAATTATTTTCCTTTGTTCTGGCAAAAAATTAAAACTATGTTTCAGTTGATACTTATGTCTCGTTTTTTTAAAATAATGTAATTTAGCTTCGAATTTAAATAATAGCTCTTTGCTTTGAAAAGAAAAAACTTGAAATTTAACTTAGTTGACATGTACATAAATTTTTTTTTTAATCTCATTTTGAGATTAAAAAAAAGTTTAAAATGTGAATTCGAGAAATCGTTTAACCTACCCTTTAAATTACACTGGTAATATTTTCAGAAAACATCAACACTGAAATGAAAACCCGAATGTCAGGAATACAATGTATTACTACGTGGAGTTTTCTCTGAGGAGAATCGTATCGCATATGGTTACTACAAACCGGTTCCTCTCAAGGATACGCCTTGGCGATCGATCTTCGGCTAGAAAAGAGAATTTGGCGGTAGAAAATCCAGCCCACGTTATTGAAGATTTCCCCAAAAGATTATTGATAAAATCTATTCGATATTGTTTAAAGAGTCAATAAAAGAATTTTATCTCATTGACTAAAGGAAGTGTGGAGAAAAAAGGCCGCAGCTAGAGATAATAGAAATAATCTATGAATCAAGTTTATTTCACTTTGAATAATTCGGATTTATTTAATGCTGTTAATGCATAAGGGAGTAAATATAGGGTACAATTCCTAAGAGATTATATTCTGAAAGGACTATCTCCCTTATTTATAAGCCAGATATTTTTTAACTAAAGATTAATTTATTTCTGTAAAGTCCTTAGTAAGATCTTTATACTGGAAATCTTGCTTGCTTTCAAAATTTTTGCCTTGATATGAATGAACCTTTTCAATTGTTTCCAAAGAAACTTCTGAGCAGTGGTCTCCAATCAATAGAACTTCACATATCATCGAAAATTTTTCACGGACCACCTATTAAAGACTTTTATTCTAAAAAAAATTCTATTCATTCATCAAACTAAAATTGATCCTGCATTTGCGCAATCATGCATCGACAAAAAAAAATACTAAAAACTTTTGAATAATAATTAAAATGTAAGAATTAATGCGAAATCAACTAAATAAAACTAATAATAGGAAAAAGAAATCTCTGGATTTTCACTGTTCTATCTTTCAGTCTTGATTTATAAGCAACAACGCATGCACTGTTTCAAAATTTCATTCCAAGCCTGAATGACCTGTTGCAAAAGAAGTGAAGTAAATGAATAGCAGCTTGGTTGCTCCACATCCTCCGAAATCAATCAATCAATCACGAAGGCATGTGTGTGTTATGTGTGTACTCTAAAACTATACATCAGAATAGAGATTTTTTAAACCAAATGATAAAAAAAAGCAATTATTTATTTTTATGAAATATGAACATTTATCTGGCTGTTAGGCTTCATTAAGTTTTATTTCAATTGCTTTATGCTGATTTAGTCTAAAGACAAACTTTATACCATTTACGGAATGTGATATTACATAATCCTCAAGTACTTTTTTACATATTTAATATACAATCTGTGCTTATTTTGAATCTTGCATACAAAAGTATTAGAAGAAGCATTTAGTCATTTTGCATTTGTGTTATTAATAAATAAGAGTATTTCAGATGAATTTTATGAACTTTTTCTTTTAATATGCATTTTCAGGCTTATTAGAAAAGAAATAATTACAAAAATGTGGAATAAAACTGAATGAGTCACTTGTTCTCAATCATAAATGCTATTCATAGGAAGTTAAACAATTTTGCACATGTGTTTGTCTGGCTGAAATTGATGAAATATAAAATATTATGGCATAAAAAATGTTGATGGTAACTTGATATTTACCCTACAATATTACATCTTAAATATGTGACTGCATTGGGGTGCATTAAATGTCTTTTGTAAAGGTAAATATTAATTCCTCTTAAAATAATTTTTGGATTTTTTTTCATTGAATCTGGCTTTATTGTATGATTTTAGTTCAAAAGTTTTATGTCCATTAATATTGGTCTTTTATGTCATTCAAAGATGTCATTGGAGGCAGTCGAAAAGCTGAAATTTTAGGTTAATTTAACTAAAGTACAGGGTATAGTACATAGTTTTTAGTTTGCTTTGAGGTGGTCATTTAATATAAAGCCATCGCAACTGAAATAAGTATTGGAAAACTACGGTGTTACATGCATTGAGGATGATGTTCTATATAACATGGATATGAAAGTTTGTTATTTTTAATCTAGTGAATTGCTTAAAAAAATTTTGAGGATAAATTTTTAAATTTATTTCAGAATTCATAATATAAATAAGTTCAAAAAACTTATAAAAGTACAAGAATGGCTGGTTGTGAATTAGAAATATTTGTGTAGAATGAAGATTCAAAAAACATTGTTATTGAAAATTTCTGTTATATTAATCAAACTGAAGAATGTTATGCCTATCTTCAACCTAGAAGAACTTACTATCCACGTCTTTTCAAAGTTATTGTTCATCCAAATGGCACTCGTAATGGAAACAAGGATTATATTTCAGTAGAAATACGAAAAGATTTGAAAGATGCAGATCCAATACAAAGATATTCATATGATATTATTACATGGACTTTAAGTATTATTGATGTTAGGGGTGTAGGAAAGTACTACCAATCTTTCACTAAGGAAAATATTGTTCACTTCCCTTATAAAATAGAAATAGTCTTTTTGAAGCGATCTATTCTTTTGGAGCAAGCAGATGAATTTCTGGCTGGTGATGCTCTCACAATTCGCTGTGAGGCCTTTTTCTTGTCATATCCTGGACCAGCTATTGAAAAAAATTGTAAACATCTGCGATCTTGGGTTTTAGAGGATTATAGTCATAGATACAAAAAGAAATCTAATGATATAAAACCTTACCAAAGAAATTATTATAAAAATATTACAGAAAAGGGAGAAAATAATCTAATTCAGAAAATGTATGCTCTGTTAAAAACTCTTCAAGGAATTAAAAATAATACAATAAGTTCAGAATCGTTAAAATATTGGAAAAACACTTTGATAAAGGATATTGATTCTGATGAATTGTTCAGTACTTATTTGTCTTCAAATCCGATCTTTCAGACTTATTGTCGAATTAAGCGGAAGCTGATGAGAAAATTGGATATGGTTCCAGAACATCAATCTGTTTATCAACGTCTAGAATCTGAAATTTCTATTCCATGGATTGAGACCAGGCAACAGCTGAGAAGAATGTTAAAATCCCACAGTAAAGAACAAAATATGAGGTCTGTAAATGGTGAGCAGAATTTAGAAATAGATGATGAACAGAAAGTTCTTTTTGAATTTATTGAATATGAATTGAGAAATGATGAAGAGTGCACTCCAAGGAATGTTACCGAATGTAATAATGATGACAAGTGGAGCTTTTTTGTGGAAACCTGTGACAACATTACTTTTACTCTACTCTTTGAGAAAGATAAAAAGACTATTGGTTCTAAATTATTAGCTGCTTCACCTGTTTTTGAAAATATGTTGAATAACCCCATGAAAGAAAGATTTTGTAAAAGGGTAACACTAGCTGATATGGATTCTAAAACTTTTTTAAATATGTTATATTGTATACAGTGGAATGATATGCAGGATCCTTCTTTTAAAAGTGTATGTGATCTTTATGAAGCTGCTGATAAATATCAATACATAGATCTGATGCATGTATGTGCCACTTTCATGACACCTTTTTTTGATATGGAAAATATTGATACTGTGCAAATGCTTTCATATTTGCATTCCGATAAGTACCTTCAACAAATGGTGGAAATATTTATAAATCAAAATATGTCCGATAGAGAATTGGGTGAAAATAAGGGAAATTGGGATTTGTGTGGAACAAAAGTTGAGAAGGAATCTTTTGATTTCTATCATTGACTGTTTGCTTGTTTATATAAATGTTCAAATTATTGATTCTTACTATAATTTGTAGGATTATAATTTGGATGGGTAATAATTTGAAATATTATTCAGGGGGTAGCTACCATTGTATCAATGATATGAGGCCCTAAAATGTGTAAGCAAAAAACCACAAAATGTTAAGAGGCCCCAAGGAGTTTTGGTACAGGACCCACTCAAGACTAGCCATGCCAGTGATACTATTACATACTGCAGTAAAGAATAAAATTGTTTGAATAAAAAGGATATTGATATAGAAAATTAATCTATCAAAAAGAAGGGGGAATCTCTCAATGTTCAGAACATTGCATATTTTTTACTGATAGACAAAAAGAATGTTACGAAGAATCATATAAAGAAAAGTTAATAAAATCAAACTTTTGAAATTGGTAAAAATTCCTGCTGTACCAAATACAATATTCTGACTAAATTAAGTAGTTGTCTCCATTTGGATGAAAAATTTGCTTAAAAACAGTGCAGATATGTAATGATTTGAAATACTTGTGCTGTTGTTTTTAGTAAGTTTTCAAAACCTAAAAGTGTCATATTTATAGAATTGTATTTATTTTATATATTGATATTTTACTTAGAATTTTTGGCTAAGTGTAGAATAGGTCCCCTTGGATTTGGTGATTATTATCTAGATGCAAGAATGAATTTGACTCTTCATTACTTCGACTTTGCTTCATTACTCTCAGAATACCTATCCCTACATATAGGTAGTTTGGCAACTGATTCTGGTCACCAATAAACTGACTTTGCCAAGGGGTTCTCTATTCTACACTTTAACCAATTTTTTTTATCTAAGTGAGAAAAATAAAATTTTTAGGTTTTCTGATATTTTATCTTCTTAGAATCAGCATGCATGATTTTCTACTTTTAATACAAATTTTTTCTTTGTCTTTGTTTGTTTTTATGTATTTACTTGTGTATTTTACTTGAAAATTGGCAATATAAGTGTAAAACATGATGCACACATGAAATAATCACTGATTGTGTTATCTGTGAATTGTATAAAGTACTTAAAACTGTGTTTCTTTCAGAATGTGATGAATTGATTTGAATTAATAATGAAAATGCTGCATTACATTAAAAAAATTCATGACAATTTATTACATATGGTGAATTAAAGTGAAATATATGTTATTATCTCTAACCTTTATGGCTAGCTGTAGGTTAGTTCATAGAATATACCGTAATTTTGCGCGTATAGTCCGCGGACTATCTGTGTTTAAAATGCGAATTTTTGAAGCTGCGGACTATCCACCAGTGCGGATAATACGCTGGTTGTTCACGGTTAAAATCGTCGAAATTTTAAAAAAACGCTGTCGTGAACTGCCGATGATCAAATATAAAAAAAGCGCGAGATTACAAGAAAACATTCGTATGTATCGATAATAAACCATAGAGCATAGTGCAGAACGAATGAGTAGCATCAATAACAACAACTGGTCAAGAAAAGACCAATTTCACAGTGATGCTCGCCTGCTGTGCTGACGGCACAAAGTTGAAGCCGCTCTTAATCTTTAAGAGAAAAACAATTCCCAAGGAAAATTTTCCTCGAAGCGTCGTAATACGGTGCAATGAAAAGGGTTGGTGCAACGAGGACATTATGCTCGATTGGTTTCAAGAAGTTTGGAAGAAGAGAGAAGGTGCCTTTTTCAATTCCAAAGGAGTACTAATTATGGATTCCATGAGGACACACATAAAAGACAGTGTAAAGGCGGAAGCTAAAAAAAAACATCGGTGCTGAACTTAGCGTTATTCCAGGAGGTTTAACAAAAATCCTGCAACCTCTGGATATTAGCGTGAACAGAAGTTTCAAGTCCCACGTACGTGCTTGCTGGGAGAACTGGATGTCGGAAGGTTTACATACTTGTACAAAAGGAGGAAATATGAGACGCGCTTCATATACTGAAGTTGCCGAATGTGTCGATAAATCCTGGAAAAGTGTTAAAGTGTCCACCATCTGATCGGGATTTATAAAAGCCGGGATTGTTAGTGAAAGCGAGGAAATCACTGACAGTGAAGATAGTGATGCTGAAAATGAACTTTCGGACACTCTTCCCGAAAATATATTAGAACTGTTTAATTCTGATACCGATGAATCGGACTTTGAAGGTTTTCGTTAATGTAGTAGAATGTGTGATTAATTAATATATGATTAATTAGTAAGCACTGTTTTTTATTTGTATTTAGCGTTGTATTTCTGAAGGTATATTAGTAAGGAAGTACTTTTTTTCTATTTATACTTAGTTCTTTGTTTCTAAAATACATTAATATTGCCGTATTAAAATAACGTAATTTCGGACGTATAGTCCGCGGACTATCCGGTGGTGCGGACTATCTGACGATTTTTGAAATTTTTTTATATAAAATCGTGTCTGCGGACTATACGATGGTGCGGACTATACGTGCGAAATTACGGTACTTATATTTCCATGAGAATACAATGAAAATCCTTTAACACGAAACTGAGGGGACAGAAATATTATTTTCATGTGTTAAGAGTTTTTTAAAATAAACATCTATTCAACAAAATTAAGTATATTTGAGTACACTTAGAGATATGTGTATATGTGCATGTATTTAATAAAAACTGTTCAAACATTTGCCACATAATTTACCCACCTTTTTAATTATAGTTGATAAAGTATAGTTAGCAAACTGAATATCTATAGTACCTGAGTTCTACTAAACCAAACTAGATTTCTCTTTTCATCTTCTGTTTTTGATTAACAGCCATAAGAAGCTCCATCTTCATTTTAAGCAAAATAGCAGTTTGCTTTCCCCCTGAGCTTTTTGCCATTGTGTCTGCAAAAAAATTCTTCTAAAATATATAAATAATGCAAATCTAACTCACTGATTTTTACACTGCAATGTACTTGTCACCAATTTTCAAAGCTAACTGTTGAGAGATGAGATGTTTCTGTGTTGCATTCATAAGGATAGAGTGCAAAAGTGGCTTAGATAAAAAAAAAAAAAAATTGGCTTGTGTAACAAGTTATTTCAGAATCAAGTTTACGTCCTTTCTACTAAACACGTGAAACAACCTCTTTCATTTATTTCGCACCCCTCTTAAATCTTGCTTGCTTAGTGTGTGTTTACTGAATTTTGTTCATTCCTAGAAAGAAAATAATTTCTTGTTAAGAGAAAAAGAATGCATGAAAATACATAGTATTTTGTTTGGACCGTTGAATTATTTTGTGTTATTATTTTCATCTAAAGTGTTTTTGTGTTAAACTGATTTCACTGTATGGAAAAATAAACAAAGTGACAGTTTCTATTTGTCTAAAATTCTAGAGGTAGAAGTCTGACTTAGCTGTTTATTACTTTATAATTCTGAATCATGGTCAAATGACACTAAGACTGTATCTGAGTTTGTATCCTACTTTACATCCAAGCCACATCTGTGCAATTACTTTAAACTTCGACAGATTTAATTTCATCATTCCTTCCAAATTACATGTCTTTTATGGAATCAGGATTTTAACTCATGGCATGACTGAAACTTTGCTGGCCACAAGCTTAAAGCCTTAATCACTCAGATACCATTTTCAAATCAAAATACATACCCATACAATATTCTTTAAAGCTTAAAAACTTCTGTCTTTCAGCATTGTCCATTCCCAGTTTAACAATGTTTTATTTATGTCATTCTCTCGCTAAATTGTCTAGTCACTTCAATTATTATAGAAACTTTGAGATATTTGTGTGGTATTGTCTTAAATTGTTCCAATAGAATGAAAAGTTTGCTTCTGTTGTCACTATATATTCATTAGATAATAATACTGATTCTTTAGTGATGATCAGTTGTGTAACATACACCTCCACATCGCAAAGGGCCCTAAGCCTGACTGATGCCAAGTATGGTTTTGAAGCCTGAAACCTGACTTTGCCAGGAGGTCCTAAGGCTCTCTGTTTTGCCATTGGTGTTGATTTACATATTTCTGATTTTGTTTTAACTCTATGCATGGGCAATTTTATCTCAACTGTATATATTTGTGATATTGAACCATGTCAAATTTTGAGCTTATTCATTTTGCAATCATTAAATGTAAATAAATTATGAACTACATCTGTGTGACAGATACATTTTGATAAATTATTTGTACTGTATAGTTTCAGATGTCATAAATATTAGCTACTTTTTTACTGCAATTAGATTATATTTCTTGAAGTTATAAACAAGTATTTTGTGTAATTTTAAAAGTACTATTGTTTTGTTATTGAAATTTTAAGAAAATATTAGCAAGCTGTGTGTATTTGAAATTTTCTGATGTTTGTTATTGTTTTCAAATATAGTATTTTTAAAACTGTTTTTTTTTCAATGATAATAGAATGCATTTGTCATAGTTTATCTAATGTATTCAATACTTTTTATTTCTATTTTGTTGTTGAAATATGAAATGTTCGTTGCATTGAAAACTTGTGATTGTTTGTCTTTGACACAAAGGTCAACTGAACCAAGCTAATGAGTCTTGTAATGTTTTGTTGCTACATTTAAAAATAATTATATAAATCTTTGCTTTAGTTTACAGTGTCTCCGTTTGCACTTATTAAAAATGTAATGTGATACAAAAATTTAATTTTGATCATGTCAACCATCTTGTATAGTTGTTAGTGATGCTGATTGCTGTGTCATAAGGCCTGGGTTCGAATCCTGCAAAAGACATGGATGCTTGTTCATATATAACGCCTTCGTGGCATATTTGTACTCTAAATAAGTCAAGCTGCAAGTCCTCTCGTAAGGTTGGTGGAAGGGGAATAGAGGTGGGAGGCCCTGACCACTCCTAGGGTGTTCTCCCACAAAATTAGGGTGGAAACGGGCTAAATCATTCTGTCACCTGTATGGTGGTCAAAGCTATGGCTAATGATAGGAGTCACTTAGCCCTTTGCCATGATGAATTTCATGGGCCTTAGCCAATCAGGTGGCAGCAGTAATAATTTTGATCATATTTATATCATGCCTGATTTCTTTAAGGATTAAAATCAAAATACTTACTTCAGTTTAAGTTTCAAACTTCTTAAAATTTTATGAATAATAAACCTGTATCATTTATTAATAATAAATATAAGTAGTAGTATTTTCTCTTGTTATAAGTATCATGAATCGTTGTAATACAGATTATTTATATAATTGACTAATTTGTTATTGAAAACAATAAATCATAACAATTTTCATTGTAATAAATATAAAAAAAAAGAAGCTTTTTTCATACTTTCTGGGGAAAAAAAGGAAAATTGAATTGGGCTATTATAAAATAACCATGGAAATGCTACACATTTTTCAAAACTTTAAATAGGTAAAGAATATAGAAAGCTACGTAACAATACTACATAAGATAAATTATTTTCAATTTATAATGAACGAAGTAATAAAAATTATGATTGCTGCTGATATTTTGAAATTAAAACTTTGTACATATCTTAAATATTTATATATACGAAAATCATTTGGTTAATAAAATGAGTCACCTTGTTAAATTGAAATATGCTGTGATGAATTAAGTTTAAACATAACGTTAACTTTATCCCTTTTAGAAATTAATGTTTTAAACACAAGATGAAATATTAAGAAGTAATACCTCTGATTATTCAACAATTGGGAGGGGGGGGGGTTACTATATTTTAATACATTATAAAGAAAATTAAAAATAGTATTTGTATTATGCTTTACAAAATACTTTTTATTCCATCCTTTATGATTTTGAATGCTAGAATTCTATATTTTAAATGGATGAATAAATTTGTTTCATTCCTAATAATTACTGCTTCTGCTTTAAATATTTCAAATAACATTTAAGGTATTTAAAAATTTTCTAATTTATATTATACTTTAAATTCAAATAAAGTATATGTTCTGTTTAAACAAATATAATTGCCATTTACATAGCTAATTAGTTTCTCTTTTCAATAGTAAATATAGTTTAAAATGTTTTCTAAAAATTTTTTTAATAAGACATTTTTTTATGGAATAATGAATAGGTATTATTCTATTGCTAATCCTCCAGAGATTGACAAAGTCAAAACAAGATCCACAAGACCATTGATAGTTGAACAAAAGAATGAGATCAGAGTAGATATGTAGCAGATATAAAATTGATGAAAAATGTCCCAAAAAAATTCTATAATTGAAATGAAAATGAGAGGTTTCATGTAGATAGAATTGTAAAAATGTTCAAAGCTTTCAAATGAGATTTTATATATATATATGTTGTTTTTTATTTTAAAAAAAAATTATCGAGCAGTAAAAATTATACGATGGGAAAAATATAACTCAAAAACATCATGATAGAAAAGTTAGTGGAAGCTTAAAAGTTAAAATAATAAATTATGTGCAAGAATGTAGCTAATGCAGCCACACACAAGTTATTTGGCATTTCTGAACCATTGCCAAGTGATGAAGATGAAAGTTTATATTTTTCAAACCGTTATTTCTCACAAGAAATTTTGGTTTATTTAGATTTCATACAATAGTTCTTATTGGCTCAGAATTTTTTGATCCTATAATTTTCCAGTTATGTGTTTCTTATTATGTTATAAATTATAATTATTCATATTAAGTTGCTATTCTATAGACAAAGCAATAATGAAATCCATATAGAGTTGAAAGATTTTCAATTACCAGACAAGTTATGGAAAAGTTCTTAACTTTTTAGAAGCAATGGAAATCAAATGTATTTTCCTCATAATTATTATTTTAAGTATAATTCTCTCTTCACAGCCATGCTGAAGAGCAACTCGACTAGAGTACACAGATTATGGCAAATATCTGTCGTGTGTCAGTTTGATTTTAAAGATAAGTATTGTTTATTCATTTTAAATGTAAAAAAAAAAAAGCTTTGTTTCTTTCAATAGTATTCTAAAGTTCCATTAGAAAAATCTATCAGGATTTTTAAAAATTGAGTCATAGAAAAATTAAATTTTTTAATATTCAAACAAATGTACACTTAGACGAGTCACAAACACACAAAACTTGTTTCAACCAAATCTTTTATTATGCTGTTGAAGAATAAGGCACTGTTTAAGTACAAGGAATATATTAAAAATGTTTATCTATTAAAATATTTCGTTTCTCTAAATTCTGTCTACAAAAATAGCTTTTACAAACATAAGTCTAAGAGAAAAACATTAAAAAAAATAAGCATATATTTATATTCAAAATAAATCCATAGATCTAAAAACATTTTAGATATAACTAGAGGAGTTTTATAATATAATTTCTTAAGCTATCAAAAAATATCCAGGGAAAAAAATCAAATTAAAAAATAACATAAATAAAGTACTCCATTAAAGTTTTAAAATGTTTTCCTATAAACTTACAATATATATAAAAAATTTAATATTGTTTGATGAAAGATCAAAATTTGAAATTGTGCATCATTGTAATATTTTCTGTCCAGTTTTTATATTCCTTTAAAAGAGGCTTATATTAATATAAAGGCTTCCTTTAAAGAAGACATTTTACACTAAAAAATTAATGGATAGCTTTTACAAGAAGTTCGGAACTACTTAACAATAATGAAATATACACAATACAGATTTATTTATTAAACAGAATATGAAACTCAAGATCAGACAAAGAAATAAAATATTAAAAGATAATAGAAAAAATGCTAAAAAAGAAAAGTTTTAATTGAAAATAATTTTATGTAAAGGGGAAACTATGATAAAACACCAAATGAATTTTCACAAATAAAAGACGCAAAACAAAAATGTGAACGTTAGATCTAAAAAAAAATGCATTCTTGTGCATGTACAGCAAGTGTTGAAAATTTTCTTTGGCAAAATATAGGATTTTAAGAACTAATATTCATAATAGGCTTTTTTAAAACAAGTGAAAAAATCAAGTATTGTATGAATGGAAAAACAACTTCAACTACTGGAACAAGTCCATCTGATGTAGAAGTGCAACACATAAATGTGCAGTGAGAGTGTAATGCATAAAGAAATGAGGAAGCATGTTTTGATATGCATCATTGAAATATATATCTTTTTTTAAATGGTACAGCATATTTGATTTTACCGATTCAATTTTGGTATTAAATTCATAAAAATAATGCATGAAAATTTAAATCGATACAATTAAGAGAGCATTTGTATAACTTTACATTTTGTATTACAAAATATTAATATGCACATTTGAATTTTTTTAATCAAAAACTTATCAATGTTCTCTACCTTTAAAAAATTTTAAAAACGCCGCTCCCTTTTTCCGGAATGTTTATAACATTATTTGGAATATAATTTTGAATCAAATAATTTAAAAAAATAAAATAATTTCCAAAAGAAATATTTCCATTGCCAGCTTAAAATTTTTTCACAATTTTAAGCTCAGTGCTCTCACTAAAAAATTTTAATGCATCACTCAAATTAAATGTTCTAATTTCACTGTGAATAGAATAATATTTTAAAATAAGTAGCACATTTTGAAAAAATGAGATGCTGCATGAAATTGAAACAGCTAAAAAATGACCACAAATTCATTCTAACTCAAGTTCTCATCTTCCCTTAAAAAAAAACAGGAAAATTATTTTCATTTAGTAATGGTAATACATAGAACAAAAACCTTTTTTTTTAAAAAAAAATTTACTACGACTGAATTTTATTTTATGCACAATATATAGCACTACATTTTTTTTTTACAAATCAATTCTAACTCAAGTTATTTATATATCAGGATACCATATTTTCTTAAACTATAATTTCAGTTGCAATGTTGGTTAAAAAAAAAACTCTTTAACAAAATAAACTGTTATATGTTACAATGAATAAATGAGATTAATTTCCTATTGTTTTTTAAAAAATGGTTAATAGCTTTTTGTATTTAACTAAGATGATACAGCAATAGGAACAGAATAAAAAAATTTAAAAAACAAAACAATATAACCAAAATTTATACAGTTGGAATGACATAAATTTTTAAATTTCAGATACACATTAAACCACAAAATAAACATGAATTTTTTTTAAAAAAAATAGAATTTCTGACATAAATATGTATTTGATGTTTTTAAACTCTTCACATTTATTTATTTTCTATTTCAAATAATAGATTCCTGAAACAAATATATTTATGATTCTAGTAATACAGCAAATATTGATTTATAAGCTATCTAAACAGAAAAACAACAATTCCACAATATTTTAGCAATATACCAAACTTTAGAAAGAAAATTATTTACTTTTAATAGTAAATATATATCAGAATAAAATTCTAAACTATTTAAATAAAATAACTACTACATATTTCACAAGAAATTATTACTTTCTTTTAAGCTTATCCATTATATAATATCCAAACATATAAACATTAATATGAAAATTCTTTACTGTAAATTATTTAGTCAAAAATAAAAATCTTAATTCATATATGGCTATTTCAGAGGTTTTTTTTAAAGAAATTATATTTAAATATTCATTGAGAACTACACTGAATAACTACTAAAATTATTTTGAATGTATTTATTACACTACAAAAAACTTTTGAATAAGTTCTAAAAAATTGTACTATAATTTTTCCATTTAAATACATTTTATAAAATTAGAATTAATATCACATACTATTTAGGCACAAATGTGATTTATTTTAAAGAATTTTCACAAATTGGAGAAAAGGTACATTATAATAATGTTTCCTAAAATATTTAATAAAATTAAAAAAGGCACGCACAATTAGTATTTTTTTTTTAATCTTAAAAGTCAACAATATTAGTTTTTAAAGCTAAAAAAAGGGGGGGGGGATACATGTTTTTATAAGGCAATAATGGTAACAAGGAACTGATTTTTTTTTTTAAATTTAAAAAATATTCCATAATTTTATTTGATAAATTTTGATTCATGTTATATAATCATACTTTCTTTAAGCTCTCTAAAAATGTTAAAGCTTGGCAAGAAACTAAATGAGCTAGAATACCATGGCAAGAAAATAGTATGAAGTATAAAACTGTACATTAAATTTTAACATAGCTACACTTATCAGAAAATACATAAATAGTACATTCTTCCTACAGAACAAACGCTACTTTGGAAGACTCAAGTTTGAGAGAAAAAATACATTCTTAAAAATATAGTACAGGAAAAATATAGGAAGTAGTCATGAAATGAAGGCTAAACATGACTAGGCATGAAGTAAATAAAAGCTAAACAAACACAACACAAATACATCGATAAAAAAAAGTTTCAGTCTTTTTCATAAATGAAATAATAATAAAAAAACACTTGGCAGCAACTCAGTTATGAGCTAGTTTAGGTGATTGATTTGTTGGTGATGGTGTAGCATTCCGTTGTTCTTCCTCTTTGATTTTTTGCTGCATTTGCTGTAAGATCTCTTGCATTCTTTTCAATTCAGCTTCTTTTTCTTGTAGAATACGATCTTTGTCTGATGGTTCTGAAGAAGCCCTGGAGAAAAAATTGAAAAAAAAATAAATAAATAAATAAAGAATGATTAAAATAAATCAAACTTCTGATGTCACTTTCCCTCAAATATTTTTTTATCTTGATGAATACACAAATCCTTAGCATAATAAAGTTTTGTTACAATTATAAAGAATATAAGAAAAAAAATTACGTTGGGAGCTTAATATGGAGCATACTTTGCCTTTATGCAAGTTTAATCAGTGAATATTTTAATAAGAAAAGTTAATCAAAATAAATGGAAAGCATGAGCTAAGTGCTTTTTGAAATTACACTCAAAAACTACTTGTTGTATTTTCTCTCATAAGATAAGAAACTAAGCATGAAAATACAGTGAGTTTAATTAACATCCTCTATTTAAGTATGCCGATGGGTTTCCTTTGGATAAATTTTAAAAAATAAACACCATTTCTTTTTTTTAAAGCATATTTTTCAAAAAGTTATATAAATGGTCAGAATACTTACGAAGGCTTTCTAGCAGTGCTTTTTCCAGCTAATCTCTCAGAACGATAGTTTTCATAATGCAGATCTTGAGTTACTTCTTGAAGATCTTGCATATGAGTCCTTTAAATAATATATGTATTATTTTTAAAATTTCAAAGAAAATTAATCATAATTGTATGAAATATATCAAGGTATGGTATAAAAAATGCAATTTAAATAAATTTAATATCTTATGTCAATAAATTTGTACTTACACCAGCATTGTGCGCAACTTGATAAAATCACAATGATCAGGATTCTCAATTTCTACAACTCCCCATGGATAAAGACGTCCTCTAACTTTACGACCTTTGACCTCAATTGTAGGCAGAGCTGCTGAAACAGCAAATGGAACAGCTTCCTAAAGAAAGATTTAATTTAATGACATTAAAAGATAAAATACATTAAAAAATAACCATAATCTAATTATTTGTGTATTATCTGAATAAATTTTCACAGTGCTGTTTTGAAAACAAAAGCATATACATTACAAAATTAATTCTAAAGACTTATATATTGACCATAACTAATTATTAACTAAAATGATTCAGTAATTTTAGTTATTTAACAATAAAAAAAATACTAAAATCCTTCAGTAAAAGTACAGAACATAACAGTACATACATAAAAATAGACTGTTTACTGTACATGAAGTTACCATAGATTAATAGAAAAAATAGGCTAGGTAAATATTAAGAGAATTCTAAATTTATGTTTGCATGATATATAGTTATTAATAAACATGCATGTTCATAATTTTATTTCATTTATGATTATAACATATCAAGAGTTTTGGTGCTAGTTTGATATCACGGGGCACATGCCAAGTTGTTGTTTATGTTTTTAAGATGGGCGATAATATTACAATATGGTTACCTTGATATTTTTGTCATCTGATGATGTGGTTGCCATGAAGATAACATACATTACAAATAATTTTTATTGGTTTTGTTCCCATGGTAATCTTATTAATTTCAGACAATTTTAATTTTATTTCTTGAACAATTTAACCATTTTCATTGCATTTCCAAATCAAATTATTATTTCAGTTATTTCAAATACTATGCATTTTTTAACATTCCTTGTTCGATGAAATTTGTTGAAGGAACTTGCAGTTTTTGGAATATTGCAAGTTTCAGTGCTTTTTAATTGATATTCATTATTAATTAAAATATATATTATATATTTTATTAATAATATAAAAATACAATTATTATATGTAATAATCATATAATATTCATTATTTATAAAAAATGTTATACTTTTTTATAAATATTGTTACATATTATGTCATTTATTTATAATTATTATTTTATTTATTTATATAATTTTTATTTTATATGAGTATTCTTATGTATAATTATTATATTACAATACAACAATTATTCTTTTTTTATTACTATTAAATTATTTTAAGATTATTATTACATATAATAATTATTATTAAATCATACTGTATGAATATTATAGTCTTTTAATATATTAAAGTATATTATAGGATTATTATATATACTGCATAATATTATTGTGCTATGGTACATGTAATTTTTTTATTACATTATATTTATATTCATTATTTATTGATTGATCTTTGTTATTCTCAATCTCTTCCTATATTCTTCATTTGAAATATATTTCAATGTATTTCTAAACAATTCTTTAAAATTATCTTCCTGACGATGTTTTATTGCAAGGCCACCATCTTGAAATCCATTCGTGTAACAAACGCTGCCTTTGATATCAAACTAGTTCTAGAGTTTTATTCAAAATTTTCACTTTAAAGAATTTATACCTAAAAAACTGAATCTATATACTATTCAGAATACTATTCAGAAATATCAAGTTGGTTATAAAACCAAATCCAGGAAATAACTTAATATGTAGCCAATTCAATGCATTAAATGTAAGAATAGAAAATTATGTTCTAAAATTTAAGAATAGCTTTCAAAATAATTGCAAGATTGCTATCTTTTGAAACTAATTTACAATATTTACTAAAGTAATATGACAATTATAAAGTTAAATATATCATAAATAAAAGTTATATTATAATAAAGTTAAAAGTTATTATACATATAAAAGTATCTGTATGTAATATGAAGTAAAGCAATAAACAATGATGCATTAAAAAAAACTCACTTTTAACTGTTTAACTTGTTCTTTATACTCTTCATCTTCATCTGAATCGCAATCTGGGAGAGGATATATACGTATGCCATTTTCATCAATTTCTTGCATTATCTTTTAAAAGAACAGTAAATTGTAAATATACATAAAACAGCATATAAAAACTTTTAAAAATATATAATAGAAGCATATTTTTTACCACATAATGATGATACACACACGCACATATATACCAATTTTATTTCTAAACTAATACAATGACACAGTTTTGTAACAATAATAAAATAACACAAATCACAGTTAAAAAACAACAAATTGTTAATTCAGGAATCAGATAGATAAATCAAACTAAATGTTTAGAATATCAGAATTTTGTAAAATCAATTTTAAAGAAATTTCAAATATGAATTTTAATGGTACATCTTCTCTCACACTAAATTACAGATAATATATTTAAACAGAAATATAACACATACAATTCCATTTTCTCCCCATTTTAATAGTTCTTTTTATTTCAGTTAACTTATCTGGGAAGGGGTGTTGACAACATACAAGTGTTAAAAATTATATTTCTAAATGACTATCAAAATCTTTTTTGTACACACACAATAAATTTTAATGCATATAAAATTCCAAAGAATATTAAATTAAATTAATCTTTCATTGATATTGTGTAAAATCCTCTGAACTATTTTCAACAAACGATGCAATATTCTGTTAACATTGATTGGTGTAAGTTAGTGAGTAACTAAGTTAACTTTCATGGTGAAAGGGATCTCTTGCATATAATAGTACATTATACACCATAAACTTTCAGTTTTATCTTTATGTTTATTTAGTTTCTAAAACTAATCAATACATATATTAAAATCAATCACCTATGCAAACATTTTCAATTAAAAATATACTAATAGATACATTTTGTTAACAAAAAAAGATTACGTTTAAAAATTACTATTTCTAAATAAAACAGAATACCCTTTTCTTCAGCTGCATCATTTCTTTTTTTGTTAAGGCATCGGCTTTTGCAATGACAGGTACTATGTTCACTTTACCATGCAATTGCTTCATGAACTCAATGTCTAAAGGTTTCAGTCCGTGACCGTATGGAGAAATGAAATAGAAGCAGCAATGTACCCGACTGTCATTAATATTTCGACGATTCAAGCCACTTTCATCCCTCAGAAATCTTTCAAACTGATCATCAATGTACTGAATAATTGATTTAAAACTGAAAGATAATATGAACACAATTTTAACATGTATTTCTCAGCCAATGCAGACTACTTTATGCTTCTTATAAGCAGTTTATGTATATGCAATTTTAAAAATTGTTAACAGAGAGCATTTACATTTCCAAAAAAGGAATTCTTAAGCATAAAAAAAAAGTGAATTACCCAGTTTAAAAACTTTTATGAACAAAAACATTATTAATGAAAAAAATATACACTTAAATGCAATATCAAATAAAATGAAAGAATTGAACTTCTATGCATATTTCATTTTCAATTAAAGTAGTAACAGAAACAAAAAATATACAGAAAATATATTTCAATTACCTGTCACTGTTGTCAATAGCATCTCCAAACCCTGGTGTATCAACAACAGTCAAGCGTAATTTCACACCTCTTTCTTCAATCTCAACAGTTGATGCTTCTAGCTTAACAGTCTGTTTAACTTTTTCTGAAATAAAAGGACTGTCTTCAGAACACAAACATGATTTCTCAAAAAATGTTTTGGTACATTCCCAAAGAAAACTTATTAGCATGAGAACTGGGAAAAATTGTTTCATTATCTTTAGAAACTCATTTGTATTGTTCTGTCAATAACAATACATCTTTGAATTATAATATTTAATAATACTTAAGAATTTTTTTTCAATCTTTGAATGCATCCTAAATTTTTAAGATATATATATTTCTTTACATAATAATTGGAGCTGTTTAAAATAAATTCCTTCTCTAATAAGGCTGCACATTGGTATTTTACCTTCACAGACCTAGTACATTCCCCAGGAGCAGGTATCACTTTTTAGTGCAGCACCATATTGGTGATATCAATTACCGCAAGTAATTTTGACACCCAATTTCCTCTCCAGAGGGAGGCACCCGAGTTCTGGCAATGTGAAACTGTACTTAGGGTTTTAATTTTGCTGAGAGCACCCAAGCCAAACAGGCACTCAAGGGATTTTTGTCAAGCCATATAATCATACGACAACGCCGCTGTTGATTTTTTGCACCATGAAAATCCATTGACTTCAGCCAGGGGCAAACTAGCAACCTTGGGTGCAGAAGACCAACGACAAAACAACCACGCCACCCACCCAGCCAACAAATAAATAATAAAAATAATATTGGAAGATCAAAATTTTGTATTCCATTGTTATTAATGCATTATAACAGCTCCTTATTTTTTGCTTTGGTACTTACAAATTAACATCACAGCAGCCAAATTTGCACCACTCGAATCGTGCCACTTTCCCATCAAAATCTGACTGAATGGTGGTGTTTTTTTCAAATAAAACACAAACGAATCTGTTTTTGGAGTTCTTTTAAAGCTAGGGGCCTTAAACTTACAGCTCACAATGAACATTTTTGCAGCCCACCCAATAAATAGGAACATAATAATATATAAAAAAATCATCCAACACAGAATAAAAATAAGATAGGTAGAATTAGCAAAAAAGAGTATAATTGAAAAAAATTTAGCGATTATTAAACAAAATACGTGCAATTATTTCAAATATATTTATTTATTTTTAAACATTATACAAACCCCCAGCCCAAAACTTAATACAAAATAGAATTTGCAGCCTGTAATATTATAAGAGTTTGACATGATTGCTTTAAACTGCTACGATATTATGGCATGATTCATGTGATGAAAATTTGGCTGTGGTGATGTTCATAAGTAGGTACCAAGAAGAACTATAACACAACTGAATAGGCAATGTTTGTATTTCATTAGAAACTATGGAAAAAACAAACAATACAAACTCACTTTTGATTTTTGAATAACTGTAATTTATATTAAAAAAATAGAAATAAATCAAAAGATGAAACATGCATACAGTCTAGGATAATGTAAGAAATGAAGTTTAATGAAAATGTACATTCACAAAAGCTATAAAATTCCATTTTGTGAACAGTGAAATAATACTTAACTTTCTTAAATGTACTGAAAATTAAATATAATTTAATATACAGGGTGTTGCTGCATTCAAGTAACAAATTATGAGGGGTGATAGTCAGTGCCGGTTTATCCATTGAGCGCTTGAGGCAGGTGCCCAGAGGCCTGGAAGGGCCCAGAAAAGCTGGATTTAACTAGATTTTTCTTGGATCTCTGCCAGTGCCCTTGGCACTTGTAATGTTCTGCACCCAGGGCCTGAAATGATTTTTAAACGGCACTGGTGATAGTAGGCAGCAAATCAACATAGTACATGGAATTGCAAATGCTGTTTAGTCGATTCGTAAAAACTGTTATGATTGGTGAGATGTATAGTGGAATGCAAAAGAAGCAATAAGAGGTAAGAAATAAATTTATTAGATGTAAAGCATGCTTACAATACAATATATCACAGCTCAACATCAGAAATGAAACGGCAAGTGATTGTCATAGGAATCATTGGAAGTTGCGGCTGCGTAGGTCAAAGCACAGCCAACACCAATATACGAAGGATTGCTAGATGCATTCAAGTAGATCTGGTGGCATTTCCGATGTCGAGCTATGATGCATTGTTCATACATGCTTTACATCTAATAAATGCATTTTTTACCTCTTATTGCCCTTTTTCATTCCACTATATGTCGAATTACTCCAACTTATAGAGGTTTGTGCGACCATGTAATATGTTGATTTGTCATCTCATTCTGCCTACTATCATCACCCCTTTGAATTTGTTGGTTGAATTTTTTAACACCCTGTATGAATCCCAAAGCAATAAAGTTATGGAAAAATTCAAAAATAATCATTATAAATAAAATTTATTTACAATTTATTCCTGGTAAAATTTGGTTTTTCTTGTAGATTTGTCGCTGTAAAGACATTCAAAAAAATTATAAAGTTCCATGCACGTAAACATCATAAAGAGTTTATTGAAGAATGAGAATATAGGTAAATTGTGTTCAAACAAATGTGTTTCTTGCTATTACAATAGTCAATTAAAAAACCTTAGGAGAAAAACAATCAATCACAACAATTAAAGACAACAGAAAGATCTAAATGTTAATTAAATAAAACAATACATGTCATCAAAACAGAATTTTTTTAATCTATTTAAGTTGCATTGTTTGGTGAAAATGGTCAATGGGATAATATGTCAGTAACAAAAATAGTTTGCCACTAAAAAGATTTATGATTCATTTGAGTTCTTCCATATTCTCACAACCGTATTGGTGACATTACATGAAACAAAGCACATGGTTGCCCATTGAGTGCATACGACACATGCGAAATCAGGGTTACCAACTTGGCAAATTATCTTGAATGTTGGCATAGTTGCGATAGAATGTAAGTACCTTCATTTGTAGTAAAGCTAAAATGTTATTCTATTTAAACCATAACAAGCATTTTCAACTCAAATTTGGCTCTACTCTATGATATGTCATTGAACTGATTTCTTTTGCTAGACCTTTGGTTTAATATTGGGCATTATTTTACTACAATATTTTTGGCTAAAATTTCTTACCAGTTCTCAAGTAAGTTTCTAATAATAGAAAATATTGAACAAAATCATTGCCAAATCAAACAAGGGTTGTGCTGAATAACTATGGTCTGTCCTCCCCCAGGAAAAAAGTTTCAAGTGTATTGCTCTTAAGAAAAAAGAACCACATTTCAAAGAAGAATATTATAGAGAATTACAACAAGTTTTCAAAAGACTAATATCAATACACAAATAAACTTTATTATATCATAATGGCAATTTGCTAGGATTGGCAATTAAAAGAAACTGGAAATCATTTTCTCAAACCCCTTTCTATGCTTAACAAGGCTGACATAAAAAAACAGATAACAATTTTTAAAAATATATAATTTATAATTAGCATTATACTACCAGCAGCATCCGGTATATGACGTTCAGGGTACAGATCCGTCAGAAATAAACTGTTGATCAAAGTCGATTTACCAAGACCAGATTCACCTGTTTACACAATAAAAATATATCAAAATAAATAACATATAATGATCATTAGAGGGCAATATGAAACTGTATAAAAAACTTTTTAAAGTAGACAAACATTTACAACTTACCAACAACCATCAATGTAAATTCAAAACCTTTCTTTACAGACTTTCTGTGAACTTGGTTGGGAAGATTTGCAAATCCAACATAACCTGGAGCTTCAGGATTGTTAAACTTTAAGAAGAAAGACAACAAATCACAATGATATACAAACATTATCTTAAAATCAACTTTTATATAAACGAACATCTATTAATCACTATTTTTACATTTGCCAAAATTTATTGGAGGGGGCAGCTTTTGTATGAAACTTGTTCAGTGTTTCTGTATTTAAACTTTTTTGTTCACAAATCCTTTAGTAACAAAAAAATTGTCAAAAAACACTTGGGAATCCAGAAATAATCATCTGACACATCTTCCAGAAAATTTCTTCTAAATATTACACTTACGATACAAAAAGTAGGACTTGATGAACCAGGTAACATTGAGAAAAATTTGAAGAGCTATGAAATAATTCTGAGCAAAGAAATCAACAAATAAGCACATCTTACTGAAAGTTTTTGTCGATTTGAAAACCAAAAGCTGTCTGTTCTGCCCGCATAATGAATGAGAGACTTTTGGAGAATTAATGCAAGTTGAAACAGCAATTTCTTAAAAATAATTTTAATGGAAAGAAACAATAAGTGGTATAAAAAACAGCAAAAATTTATCAATCGAAATACTCCATACAACTTCCAGAAATTTAATCAGTAAATCAAATGTTAAATTTATAATAAAGGAACACTTATTCTTTTGCTAAACACTTTCTACAACACAGAAGATACGTTATATTTAAAACATAAGTTTTATTTTAAGACTTATAATTAGCATCCAACTTATAGCTTCAAAAAAATACTCTAAATCTGCGTTAAAATTGAAATCTTTTTCTAAATTATATCTATAATTAATGTTCACAAATTAAAATACAAGCGCGAACTAAAAACAATAAACTAAACAGCTATAAATAGACAGCGTAAAGTTTTTGGCCATTAATTTTTTTTGAAATTTTAATGCTTAAAAAAACATTAAAAAATTAAAATTATTCACCAGTTTTTGATCCGTCGACATTTTAAATCAGCTAATAAAACTTACAACACTTTTGCGAATTTTAAAATAAACAAGCCGAAATTTTCCGAATGACAACACCCTGAGCCGACCAGTCACAGTTACAATAATATTTTTCAGTAATTATCAGGCAGATAAATGTGGTATGAAAAATCATCATGTGATGTTTGCATTTACTAATGGATAATCATACATAAACTTTTCGGAAGCTGCCAAAGTCTTTCATAGGATTGCGTTTGTGACTATTTTTCATTAAAACCGTGTATTCAAATTACTCCACCAAACACTTGTCATGTAAAGTTAATCTGCCTTCGTGTAATTTTAGATTTGTCGCGAAGCTCAAAGTCCTCCTGACGACAGGGAGAGTGAGTGAGTGAATATTAACATCTCACTGATCAGCTACTCGAGCACTTTTAGAGACGGACCTCATACTTTTGAACCATGGTCAAGTGACGAGGACAACACCTGAGCTGGCAATCCTCTCTTCTAACTTCCACACCAACGAGAGGATGTTTGAGCTTCGACAGATTTAACTTGAAGCGGCCTCCTTTGCAAGACGGGTCTTCAGCAGTACTAGGTTCGAACTCTTGACAGACCGGCCACGAGTCCGTTACCTTGACCACTAGGCTACCACGGCCACCTTGAAGACGAGGTGTAATTATGAAAAGGATATTACAGTAAAACCTGTTTCTGTGCAGTAGATAGGGACCGCATAAGAAAACGCGCAAAAAATTTTCGAAAATTTCATAAATTCTTACATACAACAAACAACTTCATCAAAATACCACAGAATTTTTTTTTTATGGGTGGAGAGGGACCGCATAAAAAAGTCTCACTTAGAAAATACACCAATTATTAACGAAATTTATGAGAAAGTACTTCCATAACAAAGTAAATAATTAAATTACGCATGAAAACATTTTAAAATATTTAGTTTCTCACTGTATATATGGAGAATTTTTCAAAAGGTGTATGCATAATTCATTGCTACTCATCGTAATTCAAAGAGCTCATCATCCTGTGATGAACAAGTTCAAAATCATTTTCATCACTTGAAGATACAAATTCAGTTGATTTATTTTTTGGCACCATAAAATATAAGAGATAAGTTTTTGCAACGAGGGTCGGTTGATAAGTTGGTTGTAAATGTCACGATAACCATATATGCAATAATTGAAGCTCTTTTTGAAATTTCATACTTCTTTCAGAATTAATATCTCCAGTTTGTAGGAAAGCTGCATCTCTGAATATATTTTATCCCTTCGCAAAGAATCTGGTTGTTCTTGTTCGTCTTCATAATCAATTAAATTATTAATAATGTCGCTGTCACATTAAAAGCTTAGTCTTCAATCAAGCGTGAGCTGTTGCCGCGATGAGAGAAATCAACTGAACGTGCATCGTCAGGAGACTGTTTATAACAAATGAACAAAGCATCTTGAAGTGTATATATGTACATTGCAGTGGCGTAACGTACACCATCGCAACCCTCACCTCGCGGGTGCCTAAGACTCTAGGGGCCCAAGGCCTGATTAACATCAAGTAGGTATTTACCAAATTTATAAAATATTAAAGGCTAAAATATACTTGACTTTTCGGAGGGGGGGGGGGGTAAAATTCTTCGCGCTTCTGGTACATTGATAAAAAGCATTACAGTGATGCCAAAACCATTGAAATTCATGTACCGCATAAAAATATCGCACAAAAATAAAATCACATAGAAAAGGACCGCACAAAACCAGATTCTACTGTAATTCATATGCTAACTTTCGCGTTAGAACGTCAATGATATATTCAAAGGCGAGGTTTGGGGGCTCAAACCCTCCCATAGATCAGTGATTCTCAACCATTTTGTCGTGGCACTTTTGTGTGCCGCCATTTTTTTTAATTCTTAATTATACTCTGACTTAACATTATTTCCCCAAATTTAGATTTAAAAAAATGATTAGTTTCGTAATTCATTTGGGCTAACGGATACATCTCTACATGAATTAATTTTGAGTGAAGAGGAAGATCTAATTTCCCTTTGTAATAATTGAGATTTAATTTCAAAACATTCGGAAAAGTCAATTAATTTTGGATTAAAGTTAGAGGCGATTATCCCATGATAGCCAAGAAAAGCTTTTAAAATATTGTTATAACTTTCTATATCTTATTTGTGAGAATTCGGATTTTCACATCATTAACAAGCATAAAAATGATAAGAAGATCGACACTTTTAAATGTAGTTGACGAAATGAAAATAGCATTATCATTTTTAAAACCCAATATAAAAGAAATTATCAAAAATCACGTTAAATGTGTTCTTATAATTAATTTGTAATTAATGACTCAATAAATATTTTGTTGTGTTTTTTGCACAAATTTTTTAACATTAAAAGCTATAATCATAAACTTCTATCCATAGCGATTCTTTTAACTTATTTTATTGTTAATGCGCCGCCAAATTTTGAAATTGTTAAAAGTATACCGCAACAACAACAGCAACAACAACAACAAAAAAGAATGAGAATCACCGGCATAGATTAACAGATTTTTTAAATTTTAACATAAAGATTACGCTTCGGCATTTTCGTCTTCGTGTGTTTTAAAACGTAAATTCCACTCATAAAGGTACACCGTGTATTCTTCGTGACTGAGAGTGAGAATTTATTAACGTCGCGCTATAAAGCAACACGAACAGGGGCGTAGCTATCACCGTATCAATGATATGGGGCCCACACTCTGCTGAGGCCCAACATGCGTAACTACATTACTACCGGCAAGGCTTTCTTTTCTAAAAAAGGGCCCGAAGGAGTTGTGATGAGGGGCCCACTCAGAACTAGCTATGCCAGTGAATACGAGGGCTATCTGCGATAGAGCTTTGAATTTTGAACCACGGTCAAGTGATGACGACGGCCTGAGTTAGCACTTTCATGTCCGAGCTTCCACACCATGCCTACGGGAGGACGTTGAGCCTCGAAAGATTTAACGCGCATCAGCCCTTCAACACGATGGGCCTTCAGGGGTCCTAAAGCTCAAACTCATAACACGCTGGCCACGAGTTCGTGATCATCACCATCACAAGGCTACCACAGCCACCTTGTTCCAGTGGCGTAGCTACTGTAACGAACTCTAGACCCGGTCTGAAACTCTAAGTGCCAAAGTGGACTGGTCCGAGGTACTGCGCCTGCGCGAGTGCCACGCCAGTCAGTCGATGTTTACCTTTCGATGAGATAGGTCGTTTTTTTAACTCCGCCCGCGAGCTTAGTGTGCAGATTTGGTTTCCGATGATTGTCTCGCAACGAGAAAATACGGTAAGCGATTGGATCCTAGCAGAGCCCACACCCTTGTTGCAAATTATTTTGGTTGGTGGTAATTGCATCATCTTGCTAACCCTACTTTGATACACTAGATATGGTAAACCTAACCATTTCTGGAATTTTTGTATTTTGTCATTTTGTAGGCCGGCATTTCGAATTTCGCCATTTTGTAGTTGGGCTAGAAGTATGGCTGCAGGGGCGGCTCTAGGGCCGGACAAACCGGACCCATGTCCGGGGCGGCAAATTTTTGGGGCGGTATTTGGACCAAATTTTAAAAATACTTTATTTTTGTTATGGAAAATTTGGAAGAAGTTAAAGTACACTATCTAGGGAAAAATATTCAGAACGAGATAATTTCTCTTTTATATGAGAATATTAAGTTATACATTGTTCATAAAATTAAACAAGCTAAATATTATTCGATAGTTTTTGATTGCGCCCTTGATGCCAGCAAGATCGAACAAATGACGTTTATGGTAAGGTATACATGTATTGAGAAAACTAATCCTAACGAAGTTATCGTTAAAACTAAAGAGAGTTTTTTTGGTTTTCTTCCTGTTGAAAGATTAACTTGAAGAGAACTTTCAAATTTAATAGGTTGAGAAACTTAAGAAATAAAAAATTCGGGCAAAATTTGATAGATATGCGGGGGCAGCCTACTACAACGGAGTGAATATGAAAAGCGAGAAATCAGGGGCTCAATTTAAAATAAGAACGTTAAATCCGCGAACAATCTATGTGCCCTGTAGTAACCACTCTTTAAATTTGGTCGCTAATGACATGGTAAAAACATCCTTAGAAGCCTACTTTTTTAAATATAGTTCAAAAAATTTATTTTTTTCATCAACTTTTCGTTGGGTTTATATTATTGAAATGTGTAAAGGGCATAAAACTTTAAAGCCACTTAGTGTAAATAGCTGGGATAGCTGAATAGAGGCTATTAAACCCTTAAGTTATCAATTGGGTGGTTTTTATGATGCTTAGATTTTATAATAATGCTAAAACTTGGCAACTCTATAAGAGATGAGGCCTCTGGATTATCAAAACCTACTTAACAATTCAAGTTCCTATGGCCCTCATTATTTGGTATAAAATCTTTAATTGCATTAAAATCCAATAAGCAAGCTATTGCAAACAAAATATTACGATCTACCCTCTACTATGGAACTCTCAAGAAACTGTAAAGATATTTTTAAGGGGCTTTTGATAAAATGTACTGTGGTGCAAAAGAACTGGCCATCGAGACTGATATCTCTGCTAACTTTGAGGTGACGCAACCACGTCACAGAGTTCGACGGAAAAATGTAAATTTTAATTATGAAGCACAATAGATCCGATGGAATATCCTAAATTAAAATTCAAGGTAGAGTTTTATTTTTTTACATTGGACGAAGCAGTTAATGCTTTGGAATGCAGACTTAATTTAATGAGTACTGACAGTAATTGTTTTCATTTTTGTACAATATATATGATTTAAGAGATACCCTTAATTGATTAGAAACTGTAAAAATTTAGTAATGATGTTGACCGACGGAGAATCAATGGAATTAAACGCGCTTGGCTGAGCAGATGAAATAATGTCAGTTTCAGTTTTAGCAGGGAAAAAAAAAAAAAAAAAAACGCCCAGTTAAGTTTTAAAATTTATTTCTGTTTTAGAATTTGCTCCAAATCTTGCTATTGCATTTATTTTACTTTCTTTGCAAAAAGATTGGCAAGTGAAGATATTAGTTTCTCAAAATTAAAATTAATAAAAAGTTTCTTACAGTTCACAAATTCTAAAGATAGATTAAATGACTTAGCTACATTGGCTATCGAACATGAAATAGCTGAACAAATTGATATATATATATATATATATATATATATATACATAAATATTTAATGTTAGCTCCCTTTTTCTTCGCAAGGAATATTCAAGTTTTATAGGTGTGCATTTATGAACAATTTTATCTTTTTTAATAATAGTTTTTCATACTTTGGGGAGAGGGCGGCAAAATTGCTAGAGCCGGCCCTGATGGCTGCGTGTATGAGTGAGTATACCTCTTAGAATTTTTTAAGTTTGTTGAATGCGAAAGGAAAGAAAAAGAAAGAATTGAGAGATTGAATGATGTATGAAGGAAGAATTGATTGCTTCGAATTATGAATGTCCTAAATGTAATGAGCTAATGGGGTTATATACGAACGAAATAGTGTTGTTTTGGATAGGTTGGAATGGAGATGTCAGAAAAAAAAGACGTGAATGCGCATGATGTCTGCAGAAGTATAAAAAGGAATTCGTGGTCTGTTACGCTGTATCCTCCACTCGGAAAAGATGAGCAGTAAGAAAATAAGTGCTGCTTTTTTATTTTTTTATCTTAAATGTATTTGATTAATTTCTGTATTGTTTACATATATTTTCATTACTATCCACCTTGTTTCGCTATATTCCCTTGTCGCCATAGTCATTTTTACTTGGCGCCATCTCTCGTTCTGGCTTGGTGTTTTTTTCGGTTTGTCGCCAAGGGTGTGGGCTCTCCTAAAATTTTATCCGGTAAGCTCCACCAGTGAGCTTTATGAAGAGATAATTCAGTGATTACCTCTCGACAAGAAAGGTCATTTTTTTCTCTGCCAGCGAGCGTAGTGTGAAGTTTTGCAGTCAGTGATTTCATCTCGACGAGAGAGGTTGTTTTCGCTCCACCAGCGAGCGTAGTGTGAATTTGTGAGCTGTACCAGCAAGTTTTGCGTGAAAGTTTATACATCTGTCGCGGAGGCAGATGTGTTTGATGCCACATTCTTGAGTGTTTCTTCTTATTCTTAGACCACGAATTCCTTCTAAAATTAATCATTCAGTCATCAAATAATAGACGTAAATACTTGTGTCTGTGTATTGTCCAATGTGTTTGTAAATAAACCCTCAAAATAGGTCAAGTTTCCTCAAATAAAAGGGCTAGGACATTGCACTACCATTGGGCTAGTCTTTGCCATGCACCAGGGCCCTCGAGCTCAGGGGGTTCTCGGATCCTGACCATCAAGCAAACAAAATTTTCGGTGATTTCTTCCTCATTTAAGATATAAATATGTAAGTTTGCAACACAACTATAATCATAGCAAATCTTTTGAAAGTAATTTCGAACTTGTACAGTGTTGCTTGTACATAATGAAAAGCTGACACTATATATTTTCAATTTTTTTATTTTTCTGTTACTGGAAAATAAAATTCAAGTTTCATGAAAAATCTTACCATACATCTTTAAAAAAAACTACACAGGAAGTTATTTCTTTTTGGACATTTTATTTTTAACAACAATATGGTTCATAATAAACTATTTTTCTGTTTCAGTATTTCGCAATCTTCTGATATCTGCTATAAAATGATGGAATGATGTATAAAATTTTATCCCCACCCCTCCTCTGTTCTTACACAGGTTTTTTTTCTCTTTTTTTAAATAATTATAACAATATTGTATTATATTTTCTTGTTCCTGCATATTTTTTGTATCATTTCCTGTCAAATCAAGTGTCAAATTGAACCTGGGTAAACCCTACAGTTCACACAAGAAAACTCTTCTACACATACATATAGTAAAAGCTTTGCTTCTTTATGTTCTGCAGAGCACGTTAA
This sequence comes from Trichonephila clavata, assembly GCA_019973975.1. NCBI lineage: Eukaryota > Metazoa > Arthropoda > Arachnida > Araneae > Nephilidae > Trichonephila > Trichonephila clavata. The sequence continues at coordinate 10,984 of BMAO01005554.1, read as the reverse complement.
AGGGCTGATGTTAAACAAGCTTTGTATATTTAAAATACTAATATATGTTTACTCTTTTACTTGATAAAACCCAACCAAGATAAGATCCTCGTGTCTTTTTTTTTTTTGCACCAGGGCCTTTGGATACCTAGATACGTCATTGTAGAATGTCAACAGACTTTGTACCCTTAGCCCTTGAAAAGGGCTAAGGGTACAACCAAACAACAGCAAAAGACTTCCGGAATGAAAGGATAATCATACAGAACCCTTTTCTAGTTACTCGTATCATTTTATGGCATTGTTTTTAGTTAGAGAGGATGTTCGAATGTTCGCGGTACTAGTTGTAATGATAAATGGATGCTCCTCCATTGTAACCATTACCATTTTTTATTCTGGAATTTTTAATTTCTTAATTAGATTGGTTATGGTCGTAAGCTCGTGCCGTCGTGCCATGAGTTCTAGCCCTAGTGCCACCTGCAGTATAGAGGGGTTGATGCACGTTAAACGAGTCGAGGCTGAACGTCCTCCCGTTGACATGGTGTAGAAGTTTGGAAAGGGGGATGCCATGACAGATGTCTTCCTTATCACTTGATCGAGGTGCAAAATTACGTGATCCGTCGCCATTAGCCTTCATGTGACTTTACAGTGCAGCGTTAATAGAAATGTCACTCATTTTCGTTTATAACTTGATTTAACTCATTTGTCTGAAGTACAGAAAAATGATTCTTTTATTAATAATATAAAATTTTTTTATTTATCATTGAATCAAAAGTTGATTCCAAAGATTAAAAGTAAAAGCAAGTATTTATTGAAATTTAGAAGCTTTTAAGAACATCTAGGGCAGGCCCGCTTTTCCGCTTAGGCATGCTAGGCACATGCCTAGGGCGCAAAAAATTGGAGGGTGAGAAAAAGAGAAAAAAATTTAAATTACAGCGAGGGACCACCGCCTAACGAATCATGAAAGAAGTATTTCTGCCCTCAAGAGAATAAAGGCTGAAATGAGATCTGTGGAAAATGAAAAGCTTAACAATTTGATGTTGCTATGCAATCAAAATTATATTGCAATGGAAATTGATTATACAATGAAGTTATTAATGATTATCGCGAAGAAATCATTAGTTTTTCGAAAAAATCTTCGTTCTACAAGTACAATAACAGTGACTCAACAAAAAAAAAATAAGAATGTCTGAAAGTAAAGTATAGTAAAATGATAAGCGAAGAAAAAGATGAGAAACTACACACACACACACACACACACACACACACACACACACACACACCACACACACACACACACACACACACACACACACACACACACACACACACACACACACACACACACACACACACACACACACACACACACACACACACACATGTGTTTCTTGTACAAATTTTCAATCGTTAATAAAATACTTTCTATTCATCCATTGGAGTTCAAATATATACTTTTAAACTTGTAGTGGATGACACTTGATGTTAATACAGTTTTTTCAAATATTAATTCATTAATTAATGAATTATTAATAACAAAAATAATAGTTCAGCACCATATATAAAAAGGAAAATTGCTCTTAGTGTCCTTGTAGCTCATTGGGTAGCGTGTTTGACTTCTAATCCAAAGGTCTTGAGTTCGATCTGACCAAATGGCATAATTATCTTCTGGGATGGCCTAATTTCTGAGAATGTTATTCCTTTTTACTATACTATTATATTGGAATAATTAAATTTAATTAAGGAATAAAAGTCACAAACAAAAAATGGTTATAATAGTCAAACACCCCTATATAGAAAGGAAAATAGGGGGGGGGGGAATTGCAAAGAAAATCGCTTTCTATTTTGCCACTTAATATTGTGATTTTGTCATACGTATATACATATTTATATATTAATTGTAAGTATTTAATAAAAAGTAACTTTAATAAAAATGTTCTTTGTTGACCTAAGTAGGAACTGACTTAATTTATTACTTGTTATCTATAATCCCACCGTAATCAAGGCAACAACTTCTTGGATAACAATTTTACATGAAAAGCGTTCTTAGCGGATCTCTATTCAACAAAAGAAACGTGCCTATCGAATTTCAAGTCTGCAGGTCTAATAGTTCGAAAACGGAAATTTTAATGTATAACCTCCTTAACCTCCCCCCCCCCCAACAACCCTTGCAGTTGATTTTACTAAAACCTGTTCGTAGCAGATCTCTACTCAACAAATGAGCCATACTCACCGAATTTCCATTCTGTTGGTCTAATATTCTAAAAAAAAGAATTTTTTTTATCTCTCCCCACCTCTTTGTAACATCCTCTTGGAGTCGAATTTCCTAAAACTTATTTTTAACGAAACTGTACTCAACAAAAGAAACATGTTTGCCAAATTTCATATTTGTAGGTCTAATAGTTTGGCAGATCTCATGATGAGTGAGAAGATTTTCTCCTTTATATATATAAATTCGTTAATTTTCTCAGGTGGTCTTGTGTCAGATTCATTATATTGATAGTGCTCGAAATTTGATCTCCTTCTCACCACGTTCCATTTTTCTGAATTCCTTCAAAAATAAATCTTAAAATCTTCCTTTCGTAGATACTTATGTTCTCATCTGTTCGAGACATAGACCAAGTTTCACATGCATAAGTTAATACTGATCTTAAGACTTTTGTACAATAGAACCTTTGTTTTTTCTTTTGATTAAGTTCGATTTCCTATATTTTCGTATTCTACTAAGACATCTATTAGCCATAGTAATTCTATTTTGGATTTTAGTAGTACCCCAATTGTTTCTATTGCTAATTTCCGAACCTAAATAAGTGAAACTGTCAACAACTAAAAAAATTATACTCTTCAATTTTAAAGTGGGAATTGTTAAAATATGATTTAGCGTAGGGCATGTACTTGGTCTTGGCATGTACTCGCAAGGCATGTACTCAGTCCCATCTTGAGTGTCTCTTTCTCCTTAGACATGAAGGCTTGTATTAGAGCGGTGGTTGATTACATTGAGCAATGTAATCAATGTCATCAGCAAAAGTCAACAACTGTATTGATTTATTAAAGATATTTCCTCTGGAATCTCTTGCCGCTTTTTCTAATGCTATATAGATTAAACAGAAGACACGCTAGTGCATCTCCCTGTTGAACTCCATTTTTTATCTTGTAATTTATTAGAAGGCATTATATTTAATTTTTCGAAAATTGAATAGATTTTTAGTAAAATTTGGGGTTATAACTGCCCTCTGTACAGGAAGTATTTCGCGATCAATTTTAAAGGCTCTTCCTAAAAATCGCATATTATAACTTCTTCGTCAGAAATGCACCAATTCGTTAATAGTTTTATACTTTTAATACACAATATTATTTTTACAACAGCAAATTTCGAACAATTTTACAACAGTCATAAAATTAGACCATACGAACTTCTTTTAAGATACAAATTTTTGTAACAAAAGCAATAAGCAAATTTCGTTTTATTATTTGGAAATCAAACAACTTAACTCCAACAAAACTATTCTTGATATTGGGAAGGCAGAACTTTGCTTACAACATTATAATTCATTCCATCTAATTGCAATGATGCATAATTCTGATTAGAGATTCAGTCGCGCGGATATCTATTCCTTAATTCTAATCGAACGACGATGGTTGCCAATTGATTTTCGTTGTAAACTTAATTCATTAAGTCAGTTCTAGTTTATATATATTCCATTTTGAAATACGACTCTTGAGTTCTCATTTGGACAATCTGGATTATATTTCAAGCCAATTATAACAGAAGATATTAATTATGAACTATTAAATGAATACAAGGTTAATTAATACTCAAATATCTCATTGGAATGAGATATTTAATAATATAGCACGTGTAAAACAATGGAAAAACGATTTAATGATGAATTTAAAGTTAAAAAATAGAAATATAGCAAATCGAGCTTAATGTTTCTTTAAGAAGTTTTTAAAAATAAAAATAGTATAACGATAAAAAATTATCATTAAGTTTAACTTATAAATTTGCTTTTATGAAATTTGTTTCATTAAAATATTATCAAAAGCATGTGTTCTGAGTTAATTATAAAATAACTTGTTTTCCTGTCACTTCTATACCATAATAACTATGACAACCCAGTTAGCGAAACTTAAATAAATAAGTAAATAAAAATTTTAATTTAGTAGATTGTAACAGACATTTATTACTCAAATTTAACATCTTTTTTAAAATTTACCAAAAGGTATTTTTTCCCGCACAGAAACCATAAGATCTCAAATTTGTGAATTGTGTGGTAGGTTTAACACAATTAATAAATTTTTACTGGTATTTTTTTGGTGATTTTTTGTATTGCATTTTTACAACCCGCCGAAACGGAAAAGTGTTTTAAAGGGTATTACCCTGACTACGCAACCGTATTTTCCTAAAAACGCAGTAACATTACTTTCCCTCTAATATTACAGCATGCTTATTTTCGGACTTGCAACAATCACTTTTTGTTTTAAGAAAATACGAATAAAAATAATTTTTGTAATGTCATTTTTTCCCCGAAAGTCGTCAGTGCGTTAGTCAGACGTAAAGCCACATTTGACATCTCATAGTCTTATAAATAATAATAATAAAAAAACTGACATCTGCCTGAAATCTGGATGAAATAAATGTTAATATAAGGAATATATAATTTGGAGGAATGGAAATAACCAGGAAGATACTGTCTTGACGTTAGCTCATACTTATGCGATCTGTAATGTACACATTATTATTGTATTACTTACAGCTTATTATGCTTAGATTATAAGTTAATTTTTCTTTTTCTTATGTTAGCCTAAATTTCTTGCATTGCACTCTGATTGAATGTTTTTTTTAGTTAAACTTTGAAATGCAGTTCAAAGCATCACAATTAAAATAAATTTTATATCAAAGTCAAACAATTTATAATCAAACATATATATCAAATCTATTCATTATCGTCAATGGCGCTATAGCCAAGATGGTTCAAAGCCTTCTGAACCAGACTTTTCCAATCACTTCTACTGACCGACTAATTTCTCCATTTCTTAGTTTTAAGGATAGAACAGTTCTCTACTACTGCATCAATCCATTGAAATCTAGTTCTATATCTTTTTTTTGGTGTTACACGATCTAACTGAAAAAAAAAATTACGATGTTATTTTCGTTCATACGGGTAACATTCCCAGTCCAACTGAGGTAGCAAATTTAATGTAATAAATACATCTGACTCTCTCTCTTTGAACATTCTGTATAATCCGTTGTTGTATCTTCTATACTCCATATACCATTTTTCTGAATTCCTCAGAAGTGCCTTCTGAGGATTTTGAGTTCAAAAGCACCCCAAATCCCTTCCTCCTTCTTGGTCATAGTTCAGGTCTCCGAAGTGTAAGTTTGGACAACCCGGATTATGGCCTTGAAGAGCAACAGCTTTTATTCTAGATAAAATCCCCAATCTATATGCGAATGCTTCAATCCAAGAAACAGCTTTATTAGTGGCAATAATTCGTCTAATTATTTAACGCAGGTAGGGTACCATTGTTTTTACTAACCCCTTAAATGGTTTGCCTGTACACCTTACGGGCACTGATATTTCCTTTTTTTTCTATCTTTTATTTCCATATATTTTTAATTTTTACAGTGAGATTACTAGTGTTAGCGTTTTTGAGAGATGTAGTTTGTTCATGATATTGAAATACTTCTTTCTCGGGATTTTCTTTGTGGTGAAGGCGGAATTTTTCATTGAAAACAGGAGTTTTGATTCTTGAAAATATTCAATAAAGAACAGGGCAAGGCACTGTGCGGTTTGTTGTCTGAAAAGAAATGAAAATAGAAAGATAATCCAAAAAAGCGATATTATCTCTGTCCTCATTTCAATGTAAGATTTAGTATTGTACTAGTATACTTCAGATTCTGTGTGCATATATATATATATATATATATATATATATATTTCAAAAATATACTAAAAATAGTTATAAACCTAAGATAACTATATTCATAATAGGAAAGATTTAGCCACAGAAATACTAAAAGCAAAGTTAGTAGGTATATAACTATTACTATAACTATAGTTATCTTAGGTATATAACTATTTTTAGTATATTTTTGAAATATATATATGTAACAGAGAGGGTGGTGTCTAGGGGTATGTTGAATGAAAGGGAGACGTTAAAGTTTTAGGATATTTAATGACATCTACAGGTTGTTAAACCTGACTAGGCGCGCGCTGCTGGTAGAAGAGTAAGTCTACCCTTCTCCCGCTTACATCCGGGGGTTTACAGAGAGTGGCGCAGGTGTCGCCTGAGCGTATACAACACTCGTCCATCCTGATGTGGTCGGTCCCCGACCAGGCTGGAAAATATGCAAGTAAAAATTATACAAATACTACAACTGAAAAGAAAAAAAAGATTAAACAAATTTTTAAAGTTCAAATTTCCTTGAGTACATAGAGGAAAAAAAGTAAAGTCATAAGAGTTCTGGAAAGAAAAGTCTTAGGGATTATCCCATGGTTTCATCAGATCAGCAGATGTGGACGTCAAATTTGGGCCTTCTTGTCTTCCTATTTTCTTTACATCGTACCTCTCGTTTGGACGAACTTTCACTACTTCATATGGGCCAAAATATTTTGGTCGCAATTTCACACCTACTCCAAACTGGGTTTTCTTGATTGCAATTCTGTCACCTTCTTTGTATTTTCTTGCTTCTTTGCGATGTTTATTGTAGTGTAGTCTACTTTGTTCTTGTAATTTCAGGATATTGGATTTGGCATCTTCTCTCATTTGTTGTTTATTCTGTAAAGATAATTGGAAATTTTCTTCCTCGAGAATGGCTTTGATTTTTATGTCATCTTTATTTTTCATTTTGACGCCTGTTCAAAGTTCAAATGGTGTATATTTGGTGGCTATGGAAACAGTGCTGTTAATTATTCGTTGAACTGATGATACGTGTTTATACCATTTATTGGGATCTTCAAGTGAAAGCTTTGTTAGGACTGGTATTAACGTTGCATGAATTTTTTCTACCTGACCGTTCCCACGCGGTACACCTGTTGTGATTGAAATAAACTCGATATCTTCATCCTGACAAAATTTCTGAAATTCTGTCGAAGTGAATGCTGTTCCTTTGTCTGAAATTATTCGTCTGGGACTTCCAAAGGTTACTTGTTGTAATTTTAATTTGTCTAAAGCATCGTTAGCTGAAGCAGACTTTACAGGATAAATCCACAAAAATTTGATGAAAGCGTCGATGACAGTAAAGATATATTTGTAATTTTTGTTGGTACTTGGGAGTGGACCCAAAAAGTCAATATGGTAGGTATCAAGTGGAATATCACCTTTTGGTATGGGATGTAGAAATCCTTCTCGTTTGCCAAATTTTTTGGATGAAAGAATGCAAGGAATACAATTTGCAATAACATTTTCTACAGTCTTACGCATATTTGGAAAAAAGAATTGTTGTTTGACTAATTTTCAGTTTTGTTGATGCCGAAATGTCCTTTAGAATGTTCAAGTTGTACGATTTGTTTTTGCATTTCAAGTGGAACGACTAGAAGTTCTTGGTCGTTGACAATTTTGTACAGCACATCGTTTTTTAATGTATAATCAGAGGCTGAAGATGAATGTAATAGTTGTTTAATACTGGATGTAAACTCATCATTAATTTGTGCTTTTTTAATTTTTTGTGTTGTCTCGTTGTATTGTATGAGCATGACGGGATAACGACTGAGCGCATCAACATGTTGCATTTGTTTACCTGGCCTGTGAAGTATTTCGTAATCGAAGTCTTCTAAGTAGAGAGCCCATCGTGCTATTCTAGGTGGTAAATCTTTCTTTGACATAGTTTTTTGAAATGCTTGGCAATCTGTGATTATTTGAAATTTTGTGCCGACGAGGTAGTGTCGAAATTTTTTTAATGCTGTAACTATCGCTAAGACCTCTACTCGTAGCTGGAGTATTTCTCTTCTTGAGGAGAAGTTTTACGACTCATATAGTGTATTGGATGAAAGTTCTGATTTGAGTCCATTTGTAGAAGTATAGCGCCAAACCTTTCGCACTGGCATCGCAGTGTATTTGTAATGGAGCGTTTTGCTGATAAAGATGTAATACAGGTTCCTGAGACAAAATTTGCTTCAAAGAGAGAAAAGCTTGTTTTTGTATAGGACCAAAGGTGAATGGAACTTTGTCTCGTAAAAGATCACTTAAAGGTCGTGCGATTGATGCATAGTCCTTAATAAATTTTCTAAAATAGCCTGTTAGTCCTAAAAATGATTGGACATGCCGAGTGTTTTTAGGTGTTTGGAAATTCATGACTGCATTTGTTTTAGCTGTTGAAGGACGAATAGTGCCTTCTTCAATAATATGGCCAAGAAAAGTTAATTTCCGCTGAAGAAAATTACACTTTTTAAAATTAAACTCTAAACCATAAGTAGCAGCAACATCAAATACTTTTTTAAGCTTTGCAATCCCTTCACATTCAGAATTTGCCGGAATTAAAATGTCGTCCATGTATATAATAACAGTGTTGTCTTTTAAGAGATCTTTAAACACAATTTGAATGTATTTTTGAAATAGTGAGGGAGAATTACACAAACCAAAAGGAACTCTATTAAATTGGTATTGACCATTATGTGTTATGAAACTGGTGTATTTACGGCTATCAGGATCAATTTTGATGTGAAAAAAACTGTTTTTTAAGTCCAAATTTGAAAAGAGTATCGCTCCATGCAGTTGATCAAAAATGTCTTCAATGAGAGGTAGTGGAAATCTTTGTTTAATTGTTTTAGAATTAAGAGCACGAAAATCAACACAGAGTCTTGTTGACTGGTCTTTTTTCTTGACAAGAACTAAAGGTGCGGCAAAATTAGATGAACTTGGGGAAATTATTCCATCAGACAGCCATTGCTCAATTTGGTTTTCGACGATAATTTTTTCCGCTTGACTTAATCTTTTAGGACGTAAGGCGATGGGTGTGTCATCAGAAAGGATAATTTGCATCTGTAAGTTTGTATCTTTAATTTTATTTGGTTTGTAAGATTGGATAAGGTTTTCAACTTCGCGACGCGTATCAACGTTCAAAATATGCGATAAATCTACTTGAGGATAAATTACATTTAAATTTGATAAATAACAATCCTTATTTTGAAAAAGCAAAGAGAGAGATTCGTTTTTATTATTAACTGGTAAAGAATGACAATCGCTAATTTTAAATTCAGAAAAAGGTTTGTTTACGTTAGCTTCGCGCTGAAAATCAGTTATATAACATGTTTGATCGGATTTGGGCTGTGACGTCAGTTCATATTTCTTATTTTCTTTTCTATCAAATAATTTCTGTTGTGGAGAGTTTAACGATTCATTTTTATTCATTGGGTGTTTTACATTACTCGCGCTGTGAATGTTTGGAAATCGATTTGAGCCATTTGGCCTTGAACCTTCGCCGGAATGATTTGGGATAGTTTTGCGGTGCAAAAGAATGCAAGCTCGACATATTTTGGCTAGCGAAATTATTTTGTCTATCGTTTTTGTTTTTAGGCGAAAGAATGTTCTTAGAATGAGAGGAAGTAGGATTTTTTTCTGAAATCCGTGCATTTTTCTTTTTCTGCTTTATTTAAATCATCAAAAATATAGGCGGAACTATTAAATCACAATACAATTTATTACAGACAGCTGCAGTTACTATTATCAGGTTTTCACGAAAACTTGGAAGAGCTAATTTAATTTAGTAAGTTCAGCTTGAATTTCATTTCCAAAAGCACATGTTAATTGAACAGTTCCTAAAGATTTTGTTTCGGGTGGAATGAGGGAAGATTTCACACACACAATATTCGCTCCCGAATCGATTAAAGTTTTCACGATTTTATCATTAACAAAAATATTTTCGTATTGCAATTCATGTAAGGATCATTAAACATTTTTCCTTCGACTTACAAACAGGACCGTGATTTGAATTAGGTCTAGAATTGAAATGAGTTTCGTTTCTGTGAGAACTACGACGCGGGTTATTTGTTGAAGTGTTTCGTGAATAATTAGTGAAATTTTTATCACGCGAGTAGTAGCGATTAAAGCCCTGAGACTGATTGTATTTTTGTTTTTGCTGTCATACGGCGGTTGATGGTGTGTGTTTGTCGGAATACGACTTTCGCTTTGCTACGAGAAAACATCGTATTCCCTAGCCAATTTAGTAGGCTTAAACCAAGATTCGTTTGGCGTATCGCGATATGTTGTTGCGTTTCTCGATCGAGGGTGGAAAATAATTTGTCGGCTATCATTAACTCACACAAAGTTTTAAAATCATTCGCATTTCGAAGTTTACAATAATATTCAAAAAGAACTTGTTAATCGTGACGAAAACTGTACGTGCGATTCGTTTGGCAATCGTTGGGCCCTACGGAAATTAATTAAGCATTCTTGTGGGGTTGGTTGGAATTCTCGTAAAATAATGTGTTTAACTTTCTCGTAATCTTGGAGTTCGTTTTCGGGGATATAAAGTAAAATACTGTTAGCTTTTTCACCGAGAATATTAATTGAGATCTCTGATTTTAATTCCTGTGAAACATTTTTGGTTGTAAACGCACGTTCAAGTGAATGAAAAAATAAATTATAATTTTCAGGTTTAGAAGGAACTGGCATACTAAGGGTCTTAACGGATTTAATGAGACTTTCTAAAAGGTTAGTTGACGGTGTTTCGAATGTTGCAGTAGTATTGTTTGAATTATTAGAATTTATAGCGAGTTTATTTTCGCGAGTTCAATTTCTTTTTCAAGTTGAATGATTTTTGGGCCGTTTGCTCGGCTTCTTTTTTCACTAGTTCTGCTTGTTTTTTTTCTGATTCTGCTTCTTTTCGTTCTTCAACGAGTAAATTAAGCATATCCTTAACGAATTCAGGTTCGTTTTTGAAAGTGTCAGTTTGTTCGATAAGTGCTTTTAAATTCACAAGCGTAGCATTTTCTGGGACAGTAACACCTAGTTCTTTAGCGGCGGTTATTAGATCTTCTTTCTTAGTATTTCGATACATGCTGAG
>BMAO01005553.1:0-15287 GCA_019973975.1 Trichonephila clavata | reverse complement strand
TCTAAAGTATAAATCATTCAATTATCCTTTCCATTCCCATAACCCAAGGGTGCCCCTACCCAAGACACACGTGCCACAGTGTGGCACGGTGGAGTTGTGACAGTGGCACGCCAAAACTTACAGTAAATTTTAAAAATTTAAATATAATAATAAATAATCATTTTTTATCTAATTGTATTGAAATATGATAGTCTCAGACCAAAACTAGGATGAAAATATACTTGTGAATAAATTTTTTTGTTATGAACTTAATAATATAATATAACTCAAAGCTAGCTGAAATGAACCTAAAATAACGTAGTTTTGTAAGCATCTTTAAGAGTTAATCTTAATATAGATGATTTTGTAATAAAAGAAAAAGAATTCAAAAACCACATTAAAAAGTACTGACTGTTTAATTTTACTAAGAATTAAATATTTTAAGATACACATTTTTCTTTTACACCTCAGCTAATTGAGTGAAATTGTGAAAGTTTTTTGGCATTTAAACCCCAAGATTGTACTTTTGTTTTATTTATATATATTTTTAAATTTCGACTGCATGAAATTCGAACATAATAAGCCTTAAGAAACATTTTTTACTTTTCATTTTTTGTTTGTTGGAAAAATTGAAAGTGGCATGCATAATTTTTTTTTTTTGGCCAAATAGTGGTAAGCATAATTCCCCCATCAAATAGTGGCACTCTTTCCAAAAAGGTTGGCCACCCTTGCCTTCGGTGTCGATTGAAGCAAAACCGTTCTTAGCGGAACTCTACTGAAGAAGAAACATGTTTGCCAAATTTAAAGTTTATATGTCCTAATTGTTCGGGAGATCTCGTGTTAAATGAGTGAGTTTTTCTCCTTTATGTAGAAAGATTTATGAATCTATATACATCTATATACACTCGTATACATTCATATAAATTTTATATATATATATATATATATGTATGTGTGTGTATGTGTGCACTACGTTAGTTAATATTTTGTAGTTAAAAATGCAATAAACGTATTTCAGTTCTTAAATTAATAAAAATTACGTATTTTTTTAGTTAGGAATTTACAATAATTTAAATAAATTTCTGTGACTTCCATCTGAATAATTAGTACATGTAATAAAAATGTGTGTAAATTTTGTAATTATTATTTGCATTACAATAGTTCTATGAAAAATATGCAAAGAAACAATGAAAAATTCAGTACAAATAACTAGTAAGAAATTTAAATCTTCTTATAATGATGTAATAATATTCGTGTACTAATAAAATAATAATTTATTACTTTTGGGCTGATAGTATGATAAGGGATACAGTAAAATGATCTAAAAATTAATCACTTTAATAAAATTAACATTTTAATGGCACATAATATCGTTTACATGCAAGTATAACAAAAATAACTGATTCATATATTTATTTAATACGCTTTGATATACGATTTATCAAAATAAAGCTATATAATATAGGCTTTTATTTTATTTTCTTACATACTTTAAATACTTAATATAACATACTATTGATCGTCAGATCAATTCGGATTCGATTGAATGAGTGAATGCTTATTAACGTCGCACTCCAAAGAAACACGAAAGCTGTCAGCGACGGACCTCATCATTTTAAACCAGGTCAAGTGTCGAGAACTAAACCTGAACTAGCCTCACTCTCCCAACTTCTCCACCACACAAACATGAGGACTTTGAACCACAACGTACAGAATCTGCTCTACATGGTGGGTCGTAAGTGACATCAGACCTCGAGCCCCCAATTCGACAACACGACCAGGCAGAGGCGCAACGGGAATATTAGGGCCCCTGCAAAGTTAGGCTATGGATCCTAATAGGATATTACAAAGGGTACGTACTCCGTTCAGTCAGACTCTGGGCCTCCTAGAATCCTGGGCCTCACCCCCGTGATGTGGGGGTTGCGGGGGTGTACGTCACGCCATGGCGACCAAGCTACCGTGGTCACTTGGATTCGATTGATCGAATGTCTAAGTAAATCATTGACTAGATATCAATTGTTTTCCCTTTATTTTCACTTATGAGAAAGATCTTTCTGCAGATCCGATTAGGGAAAAACAAAGAAAAGAAAGCAAAATCATTTTGATTTTTTAAAATGGTGGGCTCTTTTAAATTTCTCAATCCCTACGGACCTGCTGTAAGCAGCACTGTGGACTCGGTATGGAATTGACCGACTCCACTCTAATTCCTGGAACTTTAATCTTAACGACTCCGACTCCCTTATAATATATAAGTCAACACATGTCTTACAGATTATTTTTTTACTCATTAAAAAAGTAATAGATGCTGCAGAAAAAAAGAAAAAAAAGAAACGAGCCTTACAGTAGTCGCATATGATATGTACCATCTGACATGCTATCGTGGTAAATACGCAATAGTGACTTTAATCCTGAAAAAAAATGAATCATGTATGATTGGAAATAATTTTCTATCAAATAATTATATCTTTAGTAAAATTTTATTTAATTAACACAAGAAATAATGCAATTTTTTATCAAAAATATTTATTCTTGTTCAATTTGGGGAAGAGCGGAGACAATAGATTTATAATAACTAAAATATGCACATATACTTGCGATTTCAAAGTTTTTAAAAACCTTTGAAAAACAGCGTCAATAACAGTACCACTGTTAGTTATCGAAAATTTTGATTTGTGTTCATTTCGAACTTGAGTTCATCATTCAAAAAAGCTACGAGCGGCTCAGCTTCTGGCAAACTGAAGTTAACGTTAAAATCACCACTCAAAATCATGGGAAGCCAGTGATAGTTACCGAGTTTTTGAATTCGAATCTTTCTGAAATGCTAAATTTAGAGAAAATCAAAAATGCCCGTTTACTTAATTAGTTTTTTTAATCGAGAAATCTTTTTTGATCACAATTAAAAATATTATATTGACAGCAACAGGAATTAACCTCTAAGTATGAAAAGATACGGACTAAAATATTTATTTGAATATTTCCATATTACTTATTCGTATTTTTTTAGAATGATGAACTTTGTCACAGACGCTCAACAGTAAATATAATTATTAATATATAGATCACATATATAAATATAACCTCAGACTTCACACACAATGAACCCTGAGACTTTGACATTTGAGCGTAAGAATCGCAAGTTTATTCTGGATGAAGTCTGATAAGATTTGCTGGTATGTGCGGAAGGCTGACGGCGTAATTGCTACTAGAGTTGGACCCCAAAACGAGGGTAGCGAAGAGACACTAGCAAGCGAGCTGATTGGTCAAATCAAACAGCACGCGCTTCCCCGAGTTCCTGTTACACATTTCCGTCCCTTTTCACGAAATCACTCCAACAAATATCCAGCAACTGAGAGAAAAGATGTTACACATAAAAAATTATGGCATAGCAAATTATTTTTATTAATTAGTATCTATTATGAAAGGAAAAACTGGCATTAGTGGTTTCTGAAAAATAGTATAGCTTCGCGCGCGGCAAGAGATCTTCTTTCATAGAGGACCGTAGATCCAATTTAATGAACTTCAGAGCTGAAAATTTACTTTCCGCATTAATTTGAGTAGGAAGAAGAGCTGTTTACTGTTAGTACTACTTAGAACTTTAGCATTTCAGAATAGATTTGTATAAGCTCTAAAAAAGTGTCTTGCAAGAGCGATCACGTAGAAATCTGTGTAGAAATCTTGTTGTATTTTTTTTTTATTTTTACATCTAAATGCTCTTGCTTCTTTATTTTCATTTGCTTTTCCTAGCCTTTTGTATGAACATTGTCCTAATATTTCTGAAAAATGTAATTCATAATAAAAATATAAATAAATATAACAACTAAAAGTTTATTTCATTATTTCTTTCCAATTAACTTTAATTTTATTTTAAATTTAAACTTTTCAAGAAAAACTGGAGTCGCAATGGAAGCATTTTTAGCAACTTCAACTTCGATTCCTTTTACCCAAAAAAAACACAACCCTGAGTCATGAAATTGAATTTGGAGTCATTTATTTGGTTTTACGTATTTAATTTGTGGCCAAACATGGCAGCCAACGAACGACTCAAACTCAAGTAAGCATTTCAAATTTTTTCCTTATATCCCAACCAGAAAGATGCATTTTTTAATGGTTGACAATGAGGTATGAAAAACGTGCCACCATGAAAAACAATTATCGTGCTCAATTGTCTATTGTTGTTTAAAATTCCTCGCATCCATCATATCAAGACGTGCTTCATACTTCAATCAAACTACAACAATAGAACCTCGCAGCTAACAGTTTTCAATCCGCTAGATCCTTTTCTGTGGTTAACTAAGATTACTGTTTGGAGGCTGGAACATGATAAGATATCATCGCACAGTTGCGCGCTGGTGCCATTCGGTAAACGAGTATTATATCCTTGCTTCGGGACAAGCATGATAGCAGGTCCTTTTGAGGTGGCAATTTGAGGAGTTGATTAATAAACTCGTTAACTCGAACAAAAGCATCATTGAGGGGACACAAAAAACAAATTGCAGTTATCGACCTTTAGATAATACCACGTTTGGCGGTGATTAGATATTGTTGTGTTGATCAAAATTCCATGATGTATCGGCTGTTGTATCGCGTACCTACAACAACAATGAAATTAGGATTTTATTAGGTGTGTGTGGAATATTGAGAAAAAGGATACGTTGTAGCCTTTTCTGCGTTTCAGGAAATGAATTTTTTGATCGATTAGAGCTTTGGGTTCTTAATGTTAAACGAATGTTTATTATTTTTACGTAATTGTTGCTTGATTAAAAAAGTGGCATTAGGAAAAAATTGGCACAGTTCACTTCTAATGCATTAAATTTAGCTGTTATCAGCATATCCTTTATAATATACTTTGTTTGGTATTGTGTTTGCAATTGATCAAAGTACCATGATGTATTGTATTGTTTTCAGTACGTTTAATCAAAAAATTAAACCAAATAGAATATAACGCTCGTGTGTACTTGGAATTATTTAGGTAGAACGTATATTGAAATTATTTCGAAAAATTAGTTTTTTGATTGATCGAGGGCTCTGACTCGAAATGAGCAATATTTTGTTTATTTTCCGTCCGTCAAATCAGAATTTTATGTCCAAAATCAGGGACGTCTTAAGACTTTTTAAGGCCCTGGGCCCAGAGAAATCTTTTTTGAGGCCCAGGATCCCTCTGCAAATACCTGAGATATTTTGAAGTAGACAGTATATAGCATGCATTGTCAAATACTCGTTCAAATGGTAATTTTATACAAATAAATGTGCACAATTCACATTCAAAAACCAGGCACAAACCAGCTCGACCGATGGCTATATTTCGACTAAAAGAATTGAATGTTTGTTTATGGTAGTAGGCCTGGCCTAGACATGGACAGCGATCATCACATAATAATGCAGTCTTACCACTTTTCCCAGTTGACATGCAGTTTGAAATTCCCTGGTTTTTGGAGAGTGTGTACCGGAATGATATTTGACCAATAAAATTGTGAAGGATCTATACATGACCTTTAACTAACTCCTTTTGGGTATTATTCGGCTAGCAATTTTTACCAATCTTCTCCTAAAAAAAAGAAAACGTGATACGCAAATTAAGTTTAATATATATATTCTTTCTTAGCAGAGTTTGAGAGTGAGTGAATTGTAAGTAGATGAGAAGTGGAGTGAATAATAGATATTTAGCGAAGTGGCAGTGAAGTGTATACGTAAACAAAAAGTAGGAAAGCCAGAAGTTTAGAAAACTAGAAAGTGATACGATTAGCTAACTAGAAGTGTTGAAGTCAACTTGAATTAAATAGAAGAGTGCATGAGTTCAGATACTGTGATCTTGTTGTACTGTTTTACTGTTGATGTCTAGAGTATTAAACTAATAGTGCGGTCATTAAATACGTAAGCTCTGTGTAAAGTAATATTAAAGGAAGAGCCGCAGTATTGAATATATTCTCCCCAAACGCGAATCTCGTCTCCCTCTTGCTCTATTACTGATTTGAATTATCTTATCTAGAGTGTTATTTGTGTCTCTGAGTTGATTATAGTGATAAATAAAATAATTGGAATTCATCATGTTGTATGATCCTTTAGCTGGGTCACAGGGTAAAAGGGATGTAAACGCGTTTCAAAATTATCTGGATCAAGATCGTATTAAGACAGTGTCGAGAACGAAATGAGGCTCTGGGCCCAGGCTCAGTTGACCCATGCCTTAAGACGTCCCTGGTTAGAAGGGGTTGTTCGTTTAACAAATACTTCAAGCAATTTTTAAGGAAAAAAACTATCAAAACATGAAGATGTTTGATGATATCTTTCTCCGAGTAAGTTTCAATGTGATGTAATATTAAGCATCTTAGGATTAAAGTAACTAATTATCTTTTCTTTGCTGAAGTTACAAAAAACATTAATATAAAACTTAGTTCATGCAAATCCACAGATGTCTTTAATTATAATATTTTTTTCTGCACAAAAATTTACAACATAACAACTACAAAATTACAACTTACACAACATTTGTCTGTTTTCCACAGCAAGCTTAGTATAATCATTAAGGTTAAACACTAGACATATCCACTAAAATAAAAGTGGTTAGATGCAATTATGGGACACAAAAAAAGCAGCTATAAAGAAACAAAAATAAATAAAACCAAGAAGGAAAGGAAACATAATAATAAAGGAAAATTAGGAATATAAAAGAAAAATAACAATGATTTAATAACATATACTTAGTTTGAATGATAAATGTCGAGTGTCTGACTTTTCACACGTCCTACAATTTGGCCATGACATTTTACAAGATAAAACTATTATTGAATCAACTAAAGTAATTTTTGACTCTAATTGAATTTTTTGAATTACATACTAACAGTCTTTAAAAAAACACAAGTAATAACAGATTTCAAAAACGTTTAAAATCATGGCCTTTAGAAATATGATTTACACAAAGCTGTAACCTTTCACTTCTGTTTAACATTAAGATGTCGAGTATATTGTATGCTAATCGTGTATCACACATAATCTTTCTTGCGAAGAATAATTTTTAAATTTGACCTTCCGTTTCAAAATATGTTAGCTTCTGAAACAAGTTTTGAAGTATTAATTGCTGGATTTTACTTTACCTGTTTGTGTGTGTATTTGATATCCCATCATTCATTTTCGATGCTAAATATTTATCTATTAATTTATTTTTCTTTACTTCACTTCCTTCAAAGCGTAGACTTTTTATTCCTTTTTTTTTGTTACATTCAAGTAGCTATTATTTATTTGCATTGTCATACTTTTAATATTAAGGTATCTGAACACGTTGAAATGACCAAATTCGGTGCCAACATACATTTTTTTTGCTTTTTATTTTATTGAATAGAGTTATATATATTTTTGAATAGAGCTATATATATTGAATAGACCTTTTTCAAAACATACTTTGTTTTGTTTCTACATTACCTAGAGGCCAACTTACAATCAGTTTTACAAAATTAAAATCACTGTGAATTTATTGATATGGCCCATAAATCATAGTAAATCCGACTACTTGCGAGGACTTTTTTTTTAAAAAAAAAAATGGAGATATAAGGATTTTTTTTTTGTGTTGAGGTATCAGATTTGCTTAGTACATTTTGAGAAAAATATGCTAAAATTTAGGAGATAAAAAGAAATTTTAATATTACTCAAATGGGAAAAATTGGTAAAAATGTACAAAAAATAACATGAACGAGGCCCATTCTAAATAGAAATTTACGAACAAATTTTCAATTTTTCAATTCTGATGTGTGGCTATGTTATTCACTTTTGAAATGATTTTCAGGATAAGAGATGTTTTAATTTTAACAAAAACTAGAGCACTTTATCTTAGTTATTATATGAAATTGCTTAAAAAACGGTGATTATATTCACATAAGTGATTGTAAATTTTGTAATAAAACAGTGATTGATAAATGTGAAGGGTTTAAACACTTCTACTATTATACAGAACACACACAAAAAATTTTAATTAATTATTTTCAAAACTTTTTGAGCAATCGCTGTCCCCGTTAAAGCATTTTCTAAAAAACTAATTTCGAGTCAAACGCATTTTTAATAATGACATCTTACTTAAAGTAATGGCAACTGCTTTCAATAAAACATTTGTAGTCTTTGTTCTAGTGAGTGGAAAATAGTTAACTTGGTAATTTTTATAAAGCTAATAGATGGCCTAAAAATAAAATCTTAAAAAAGTTAGTCAATTTTGGCTAAATTTACAATTTTAGGGTTGTCGGATACTTTAATTTGGGCCTCGAATTAATTTGAAAGGTTGAAATTCTCTTGAGCATGGAATCAAAATTTATAAATCCAACCTCTGCAAAATAAAGCTACATTAAAGTTTAATATTGCACAATTTAATTATCTTCTATTTTGTCATGTCCATTACCTTATTAAAATAATGCACTTTTTTTTTCACTGGTCCAATTCATAAACGTAAGGAAACGGTAAAAATACAAGGTTTTATTTTCAGCTGGAATACCTCATTTCTAACTAAAAACGCAACTTTCACCCAGCAGCGGACGAAACCGGAAATACGCTTATTTTTACTCTCCAATTAATTGGCAACAGTTCGGTTTCTCAAAAGCGTGTGAAATTCGGCAAAACACGTCGGATAAATCACCGGCATTTGCTGCAGCAGTCTTTTGCCATCGCTTCCAGACCAGCAGCACTTAGTATGATGGTATTTGACAGCTGTTGAGTTGATGGGTAAGGGGAGGGGATGGCAAGGAAGAGAAAATACCCCTCCTTAAAAAAAAAGAAGAAATAAAAAAGAATAATAATCCGTCAGAAAAAAAAGTAAAGAAGAGATAGGGTAGAAAAGTTACACCGGACTCCAGTTGAAACGGTGGATTTCTTCGCACGGTTTTCACCTACTTGGCTCTTTGCCAATTCAGCAAGTTTTTAGAATTTTTTTTCTACGGTCATGACCGAAGACTTGGGGGAGAAGGAGAAGAGGGGTAAAAAATAAAACTAATAATAAACGCTATCTTTTTGGTGTGCTCGTAATTTTTGGGTTTTTGATCTTGAGTTTGCGCAAGAGATGAAGCTTAGGTGTTTTTTAGGCTTTCTTGGAAAAGTCTGATCCGCTGAAGACTTCGGAGTGTACGATTATAGTGTTGAGATAAGAGTAAAGGATGTTATATATGTGTGAGAAAGCTCCAGAAAATTTATTTCTGGTTGTAGTAGTTCAACGTGAGATAAAAATAAAGGTCAATCCTTCTTAGTACGTCATTTTTCCAGGCTTCTAACTATGATGAAATTTTCCTATTATTCAAGTGAAGCTCTGCTAATTTTACATGTTTACCGAGTTACTCAGAACTGGATGTTTTGACATTTTGGCAAATTCGTGTATGAGTTGTTTTCCTCGAAAAATATATTTCTGAACTGTCTTCTACTTTTCGTTTTTTTTATTGCCCTTTAAACTACTAGTTTTATTTTAAAAGTAATTGTTACATTCATTTAAAATTCGAATGGAATTGCATTTTGTTACAAACTAGAGTTTTTACCTTGCTTCTTCTAAATATATGAATTCACTTTCGAGGCTTGTTTAAAATATGATGATAAGAAAACCGACAAAAAACAGTGCATACTTCATACAATTTGCTTACTGAAATAAAATAATTTAATATGGTTTAAGAGACAGGTAAAATATTATACTTTGTTGTTTAGTTATTTGTTGCAACTTGTTATTACAAAAATTTAAAATTCTTCAACATTTATTATGATTTTACAATATTGTTAGATGTTTCCCCTTAAAGATTTTCGAATTTGAATAGAAAAAGGAAACCAAACATATTTTAAGCCAGCAGATCTCTCCTTTCCTTGTTGCATTAATATTGCAGAGAAAAATACAAACCTGTTTTAGAAAAACCCATTTATATATAATATATATATATATATATATAATATTTCTCTAAAAAAAAAAAATAAAAAAAAAAAAAAAAAAATACTCACTAATGTATATATATATATATATATATAAAAAAAAATATTATATATATATATATATATATATATATATATTACTGTGAGTGAGCGTTTGGAGAGGGTGCCAGCTCAGGTGTCCTCATCACTTGACCAAAGTCCAAGATTACGAGGTCCATTGCCAATAGTCCTCGTGTTGCTTTATGGTGCGACGTTATCTTTACTGTCCTCATATATGTGTGTGTGTAATAATTCACCGTAATTTTCTCTTGGGATTCTTTAATCATTTATGGTCCTGAACTCTCCAGAACTTCAATTAATAATAATCAATGTCTAGTTAAAAAAAATATACATATACCTGCCTAATGGGATATAAACCTAACCTTATATCTTCAAAACTAAAAGTTCAGTGTTCTTTAATTAAGAATTATGTAAACTAACATCACCCGAGTATCCGGACAATCAGAAGAGTTTTTACCAGAAATCTCATGATGTTTATCCCCATGATGATGAATGTTTATTAGTATCGCATTATATGTGAAACAGCAAGAGGGCTATTGATGACGGACATCGTACTTTTTAAACCACCGTCAAGTAAGAGGACGACACCGGAGCTGGAGCCTTGACTCCAAACTTGTATACCACATCAATATCCGAAATACTGAATCACACACATTATTCATAGTCTTACGTAATGATTCAGTCAATAAGTGTTTACTAACGTCGCACTATAAAGGAACGCGAGGGTGTTTGTGATAGGCCTACTAACTGAAAAACCCCAGTCAAGTAAAGATAACACCAGATGGCTTGACTCTCCAACACCACACCTTGCCAATGTAGGTCATTAAACCACGACAGATAAATGTACATCAGCTCCTCTACACGCGGGACTTCGATGCACAAGGGCTCGAACACATGACACGCCGGCCAAAATCTCGTAACCATGACCTCTAAACTATCACGGCCTACATAATGATTGGATACATGATTAAATATTATCTAATAAAATAAATATTTCGTAACATTTGTCTCAAATTATCTTTAAAAAACAAATTAAAACATAAACATACTACAGCATAAATACGTACGTCTTAAGTGAAACATTTGTTAAATGCATGTGTTATATACAACGTGCCTGTGCAAGTCCGTTGTCATCCCAATAATTTATGAATGGCAAGAGCTATAATCATATTCGTGGGGTCTAGGTAATAGTAATGTGGCCGTGCGTTACACAAAAACTGCTTACAGTGTCACCTGGTGGATAAATTTGGAGTTAGCGTTCTTACCTCAAAAATAGTGCATGAAAAAATCTATATAACAGCGTAATTTTTATCAATTTTACCGCCGAAACAGTCTCAATAGCACGAGTTGACACGATTTTTGAGATTTGTTTTTGAAAAGGCACTAAATTGAAGTACAAATTAAAATGCGGAGATGAAGATTTGATATTTATTAATTTTATCCTGCTTACAGTATATCGGGGGAAAAAAAGAACTACATGTTTTACGGGTCTATTCGTGAGCCTCTTATTAATCATCTTGAGGATATACTATTTCTTTAAATATTGCTCTATTGAAAACTTTCTCACAAAGAAGAAGATGTGGTTTATGTAAATCAAGGCTTATATTTAAGCACTAACTTTTAGATTCAAGAAGAGAGAGGTTAGGAGTTAGATGTTAGAAGTTAGTGATAGTAAAGTAGTAGAAAGCTAGTCGAGAGTGACTTGTCGATTAATTACTTAATATTTAAGATTGATAATTCACGATTTCGTTAATAAGATATAACTGAATTAGATTAATATCGACTAGGAGTCGAATAGCTGAGAACGGAATTACGATTATTTAGAGCGTATACTACCAAAACGTTCCAAAAGTAAGTGATTTAATTCATAATTAAATGTTAAATATCTTGTCTATCTCGCTCTTTTGCTCCAATACTTATTTATAGGCACATTTCCTAACCTGGGTTGTTGAGATTTATTAAAGGATTAATAAATACGTGTGTTTTTTTTACTATGGCTCATCTTCATTCTAACTCCCATACAGTAATGGATGTTAGAGGAAATTCATCAACATGTAATTATAGCTTTACAATTTGAGCAATAAGTATGAACAATTATATGATTTGTACAATGGAGTTGGTCCCCGTTAGGCAGGCAGAGAGTATACCCCCCCCCCCTGCCTTCTAGTTTTTTTTTTTTTTTTAATAAGGAATGTGCTTCAAGACTAAATTGAATTTGTGACTCAAGTCGAAGACTCATTAAGTTCATTCTTTACAATTCCAAAAATAATTGACAACATCCGATTATGCATTACAATTGAATAACTGATAACAATTTTCAAATTCTCGAAAACAAGTCAGCAACAATTGACAACAACTTCAAAATTCTCGAAAACAAGTCAGCAACAATTGACAACAATTTTCAAAACAACGCACAATGAGACATTGCGTGAATATTAATAACATTTCCCCCTAAATTGAATCATTCTAATTACTCCATTCAATATTATTTTCTCACACTTTTGAATATAATTGCAATCAATAGAACCCCGAGAATCAACGAAATAAATAAAAGTTCTGCACAATGGAATTTCATTACCCCTCCAATGTTATTATTTCTGGTGTCCATCATTTCATTGTATTCATACCCGACGAAAATTCCCCAGCGTAACAATTTACTCAATCATATATTTACGTTTTTACGACCCTAGAAACTCTCCACGTATTTACGGTCATAGGGCGTGTTAAATGACGGCAGAATTAAACTTCCTTAGAGGTTTAGTAATTTTTTTCTGCACTTAATCATTCATTGTTGGATCTTGCTACTGTAGTATGAAAAGATTCTTTTTTTAGCTTCTTTTTCTTTAATTTGGCGAGGATGACATTATCATCTAAATTGATCGCGGAGGCAAGAAAATCCGCCAAAACCTGTCCTTGCTGGAGCCCAAAGGCGATTTTTCACTCAAAATTCGACACGTCAAGGCTCGAAATTATCATCTATAAGAAGAGGTTCCGCAAGAACAATGGGAGACATCGTAAATGTAAACAAAATGCCGCAGTGGGCATGAGCAGTGGTGCGGAAATAGACATTTTTAGTTATAGATACATCTCTAGGAGTATCTCACTTTTTGATGTATGACATTTGCTGATAACTATGATATGATCAACTTTTAACTAGTTGTTGTCAAGGGATTATGCAGATTCTCTTAAAATTATTTGAATGTTTTGAATATATATATATATAAGAGAGAACTGCATAAAACTTAAGAAAAAAATTGTGATTAGTCATTGTGATCATGATCAGACAACGATAAATAAATCAAAGTTTACGTGATATAAATGTTTAGTTAAATATTATTAATTTGGTTACATGAGTTCTTTATATTTTAGGATAAGACTCTTCATGGTATATTCGGAAGGAAATGTTTTAAGGTATCCGACTACCTGAAATTGTGAATTTTGCCGAAAACTGACAATTTTTTTTTATGTATTTATTTTATAGACCACCTTATTATTTTCCGTTCACTAGAACAAAAACTACAAGTGTTTTAATAAAAACAGATGCCATTACTTTATGCAAGATGTCATACATTATAACGTGTTTTACTCAAAATGTGTTTTTTTGAAAATGCTCAAACGGGGCCGGCGCGATTGCTAAAACAGTTTTGAAAATAATTAACTGAAATTTGAGTGTGTGTTCTGTATAATATAGTAGAAGTGTTTTAAGCTTCAGATTTATCAATCACTGTTTTATTACATAATTTATAGTCCCTTATGTTAAATAATCACTGTTTTTTAAAGAATTTCAGAGAATAACTGCTCTAGTTTTTGTAAAAATTAAAATACCTTTTATCCTGAAGGTTATTTCAAAAATGAATAACACATCAAAATTGAAAATTTGTTCATAAAATTTTAGTACACAATGGACTCGTTTAAGTTATTTTTTTGTAATTTTTTACTAATTTTTTCCCACACATTTTAGTAATAATAATTTCTTTTTATCTTCTTAATTTTAGCATATTTTTCTTAAAATATACAAAATAAATCTAAAAACCTCTAAAAAATCCCCATTTCTCTATTTTTTTTAAAAAAAGAAGTTGTCGCAAGTATGGAATACCTTAAGTAAGGAATTAATGAAAAGCGTATGGTAAACCCAAGTGTTCGAAAGCTCCAACGTTTTTTCATGCTGTAACCCACATCTATGGATATTACAAAACAAATTCTTATAATTCTGAAACATTTTTAAGAAACTAGCTGCTCTGGAATATATTTCGTCTTCTTAAACATTCGTAAGGTCTGGAAATAGTACTTCACACCAACTTCATAAATTTTTAAACCTCAATGAGAAGCTGTTATAGCACCTATAATTTGTGGTATTAGCGCTTTGGCAAGCATTACAACTGATTTCTGGATTTTGAAGGTGACATGCTGCAAAGAGTAAAATGATTAAAATAAGGCTTTTTGTTTATGGGACATATATCTTTCAAAATTTCCAATAAAACTGATTTTTTTTGTGATCTCACGAAAGAAATTTTAATAATTCTGTAGAAATACAAAAATAATTTTTAGCTAAAAATTTTTTTTTCTGTTTAATTTAAGTTAGACATAATTTTTTGAGGTTGCATAATACATGTCTGTTTAGGTACCTTTTTTTTTTTAAAAAAAAAAGATCTGTTATATATGTAAAATATTTTTTCACTTCTATAAAACAATACACAGTATATAGTGAACCAACTTTTTAAGTAAAATATTAAAATAGTTTCTTTAAAAAAATTTAAAACTTTGTAATTTTGAAAATTTAAATTTTTTCCCGTTTATTATACACAAGAATATTTTTGAAAAAAAAAAAACTGTTTTCTACTTTAGACTAAAAAAACTAGGTTCTCTATATGCACAGGTATCCTGTAGAGAAGTATACAAAAATTTGGCCCTGGACCCCCTACACAAATGAAGCAACCGCAAACAACCCTTAAAAGTAGGCAGTACATATCACACACGTTGTCAAATACTCGTACAAACAATAACCCAATACATATAAATGGCCATGACGTACAATCATACAAACCAGCTGGATCAATTACCGCCTTTTAAATGAATAAATAAGGATGATATACGTTGGTAGGCCTAAACCTACACATGGACGATGGTCATCACATATAGCCAGATGACATATCGTCGGAAATTCCCAATTTTTTGGAGAATACAACCAGAAAAAAAAACATTCACCCGTTCAAATTATCCAATTCATTATCGTATCCCGGCTGAGTCGAGAACCAGACAAGGCCTCTTTGTGGCCGAGGTCCTGGGTTCGGGCCCAGTTGGTCTATGCCTTAAGACGTCCCTGCAAACAATGATCATTAATGATGAATCTTGTTGTTTTGAATAATCTTCAT
>BMAO01005552.1:0-31522 GCA_019973975.1 Trichonephila clavata | reverse complement strand
TTTTCTTAGTAATCTATTTTTAATAATGGAGGAACGTTTTTTTTAATAAAAAATAAAATTATATTAACTGTAATACTGTTGTGTTTTGTGGATTTAAGTTCGGGAATTCTTTAAAGTCCATTTTTGTCTATAATTGTTTTATAATTGATAATTGCATCTTATTTAAATTATCTTTTTTTGTTTCTTTTAGTGAGTAAACTTTTTGCGTGTCATTTTAAATGGTTTTGTCTCATTAACTTGGTAAAAATTTAAGTTGTTCTCTGGTCACCATTCTGAGTATAAAAATGGCATTCTTACTCGCGAAAGGGAAAGAGGATTGGTGTCACTCGCCGAGGATTTGGATCTTACTATCGAAGCAGGTATCACAAAATTGAAGTTAAAAGGAGCTGATCGTAAAAAGCCCAGATTACGTTGAAGACGATGTTTAAAAAGATGCTTGATAGCATAGTGGAGAAACGTACAAAAAGAGAAGAGAGGAAAGGGCTGAGAGAGAGGGCTGAGAGGAGAGAGAGGATATGCGAAAGGATGAGAGAGAAAGACGAGAGTACGAATTAGAGAAGTTGCGAATACAAGCGCAACAGATTGCCGTATTGCCCGAATAACACCGAAAACGTTCAAGCATCGAATAAACTGATTCACGAATTTTTCATAAGTTTAAATGAAGGAAGATATTGGTTTGAATCTTACCTTATTTGAGCGTCACGCAGAACTAATTTTCTTACTGAAAAAAGATTGGGTTCAAAACTTATAGGTTTAATACCCATCGAAATTGCCCATCTGATCGCAAGAGAACCAACTGATAAGTGTAATGATTACGATCATGTAAAGGATTTACTCTTACAAAGATTTAAATTATCTCCGGAAAAATTTCGTCAGTTATTTTTGTTTCACCAAAAGTCCGATGAACGAAACATGGCAAGATTTTCAACACGAATTACAGACGTATTTTGATGGATGGACTTTGGGCTTAAAAGTTAACACCTACGACCAATTAACGAGAATTAATCATAGCCGATCAAATGAAGAAGAGGGTGCCGTATGATTTTCAGGAACACTTTTTGGACGAATGGTCTTCTATTAATTCATATATTGAGCTAGCGAAAAAAATTTGAAGATTATGAGACGTCCAAAGAACTATAGGGCCAAAGCAGTTAAACTCATTTGCTAAGAGATGAACAATAACGATAATTGTTCTCAAAAGGCAAGAACGTTTTCACCTTGGAAATAATTGGAATGATAGAAAATGCTTTAATCGACGAGAACTTACATAAAAGAGTTAAACAGGGTAACATGTAGCTACTGCAGGGGACCAGGTCACTAATGCCGTAGATTGTACAAAGCGCAACAAGGGTACGAAAATCAATAAATCTTCAAGCTCTCCGGTCCAGATCTGTTCTCGAATTCAGCAAGACAGAATTAAGACCAGGAAAATAACCATCGGAAACAAGACCTTTGAGGCTCTAATCGACACTGGAAGCTCAGTTTCGCTCATTCGTGAAGATGTAAGCAAAAGAATCATCGAGCAATCGAAGCTCTCGAAGGACATTGTCGTGTTATCTGGATTGGGAAAGTACGAAGTCAAAACAAAAGGATCGTTCCAACGAGAAATCGAATTGGATGGAGAGAAATATTCCGTAATATGGCATGTCGTGCCTGCGGTGCATTTGGAGTTCCAGGCAGTGATAGGATCGGACATTTTGGAACAAGCTTTTGTTGGCTTTGATAAAAAAAAGGTGTTTATTTCCGTAAACACGAAGAGAAGGTGTGGTTTGTGAATACACAGGTTTATGAAGCAAGAACTGAAGACGAAATCCAAGTTAAACATGTTATCAATCCTCGAATAAGAAAGGAACTCTCTAAACTAATCAACAGCTACACACCTAAGAAGACCGAAACGATAAATGTATCCATGAGAATTATCCTGAAGGATGATATACCAGTTTACCAAACAGCACGCCGTTTGTCGTTTCTGGAGAATCAGACCGTCAACAAGCAGATCGACGAATGGTTGGATAAGGGAATCGTGAGACCAAGCTCTTCTGAATATGCAAGTCCAATCGTGTTAGTCAAGAAGAAAGACGGTACCAACAGACTATGCATTGACTATAGGAAACTGAACCGAAAACTAGTCAAGGATCGCTTCCCCTTGCCACTGATAGAGGACGTATTGGATAGGCTGCAAGACGCAAAGTGTATTCCACGTTAGACTTGAAAAATGGTTTTTTCATGTCGACGTAAACGAGGATTGCAAGCATTTCACCTCCTTTGTTGTACCAGACGGGCAGTTCGAATTTAATAAGGTACCTTTTGGTCTCAGTACAAGCCAAGCGTATTCAAAGATATGTGTACAGCATTTTTAGGAACTCATGCGAAAAAGCATCGTAATAATTTATTTGGACGATTTATCGTTCCAGCTAAGATGAGAAAGAAGGTTTGGAAAAACTAAAGAAGGTGTTTGAGGTCGCATCCAGATATGGGTTGGAGATCAAGTTTGAAAAGTGTCAGTTTTTAAAACGAAAGGTGGAATTTTTGGGTCACGTTGTTGAAAATGGAACGGTGCGCCCTTCAGTTGCAAAAACGATAGCTGTCAAGAAGTTCCCTGTACCAAAGACTGCCAAACAAGTCCAAAGCTTTTTAGGACTCACTGGCTATTTTCGAAAATTTATTTCGGTCATATCTAAAATAGCGAAACCTTTGAGTGTTCTAATTAGAAACGACAATCGATTTGTCTTTGAACTACCTCAAATAGAATCATTTGAAAAGCTCAAGCAATTGTTGACTGAAAGTCCAGTATTAAGTATTTTCCAGCAGGGAAAAACAACCGAATTGCACACGGACGCAAGGCAACAAGGCTACGGAGCCGTCTTACTCCAAGAGGCAGAAGATGGAAAATTGCATCTTATTCAATACATGTCTAAGAAAACTACTCCGGCGGAGGAGAAGTATAGCAGCTATGAACTTGAAGTTCTTGCTGTTGTCAACGCTTTAACCCTCTGAGTGTTCGGCGTTGTCCTGAAAAATCATTCCGAAAGCGTTTACTTCTCTTTTGCGAATTGCTTCGAAAGTGCAACGCATTTAATTCCTTTCCCCTTCAAAGATCGCGGGAGGTCTACAGGGGAAGATTTTATTACTCAGTTCGGCCTCTTTGCTACTTTAAAACCAGGAGAAAACTCGTTCAGAGCTGTGAAGTTGCCTTGTGCGAATCTTGGGTGGAAAAAGTGGGGTCCACGTAGCTGTTTGATCGGTTAAGTCACAGTAAAAGTGAAGAGTTAAAAAAAATAAAAACTCGAAAGAAAGAAACTTGTTACAAAAGTTGAAAAATACTTGATTATTTTAAACAAAACAGAATTTTAAAAAATTAATTTAAGAAAAATAAACTATTTTGAACTAACGATTTGAGCCAGGAAAAATCAGCTTGTATTTATTGTGGAATATGAGACTAATAAAACACAAGTAAATCTTAATGTTTTTTTTATAAAAGTAACTATGTAAAAAAGAGTAAAAGTGCCCATCTCTCTCTCTTTTTTTAAACAATAAGAGAATAAATGAAGTATCGTTACATACGACGATTATGTTTATGAAATAAAATCAGTCTTCTCTATTCAATTATATTTTAAATTTAAAGTAACATAAAGAGGGATTTCAATACTTTTAATTTATATATGTTTTAATCCTATAAATCATGTTTTTATGTTAAGTGAACTTTTCGGAAAAAATATAAATTTTATTTCATAGTCAAACAACATATATGAAGCAAAAA
The DNA here is from genome assembly GCA_019973975.1 of Trichonephila clavata. Taxonomy (NCBI): domain Eukaryota; kingdom Metazoa; phylum Arthropoda; class Arachnida; order Araneae; family Nephilidae; genus Trichonephila; species Trichonephila clavata. The sequence continues at coordinate 27,762 of BMAO01005552.1, read as the reverse complement.
TGCCTTCTTTACATCGGCATTTGTGACGGAGCAAAAAGCAAATTTAGTCAATTTTTTATTTTATTTTAATGGGAATATATATTTTTCTTCAAATTGTGAAAGTATTTCTAACCATTTTCTATTCAAATTTAATTTTTTATTTTTCTGTCTCTTTAGTGTAAAATGGAAAATTCATCGACAAATGCATCTTTCACACAATTCAGTCGTTACAAATTGTATTGAGAGGAAAACTTCTCCCAATTAATTTTGTCTTTCAAAACAGTACACTTAAAACAATTTTGTTCAGTGAAGCTAACCGACAATTCCGCATTGTATTCATGTCATATTTTTTTAAAAATAACATTCGGAAATAGATTCTGTATTAAATTTTTTGAGTATAATAAAATAATGCCTGCTGTGGAAAAGACAGAGAATGAGATGTGATGTATGGTTTTGAAAGAATGTTTTCGTACATGTAGAGTATTTTTGAAAATTTAAATATCACCAAAGCTGATCATATGATTGTAAATGAGTTTTATTTTAGAGTGTGAGCGCTGTGGGGTATCAAAATAAAACATTTTACTTTTAAATAGCCAAGGAGATTTTATTAAATATCCTCTCCGTAAAATTGCTTAAAACTTTTATTCAAATTGTAAAGAAACTGAAATATAAATATCTGACTTACTGCAGTCAAAAATATTCATATTATGTGAAAATACTATTATTCCACTTATTTAAGTACATTTTATAAGCTGTAGCCTAAAGCAATTTTCCATTTTTATAAACGAGGCACAAAAATTCAGTTATAAAAATATATTTTTCATTTTAGAATATATAAACCGGACATGATTGTAAAACCATTTCTAAATTCCTATAAGAGTTTTTATAGAAGCAAAAACATATAATTTTGGGTAGTTCAAAATTTTAATATAATACACAAATATATATTATTAAGTAAATACGTTTGAAAAGAATAAAAATCAATTTATTTAAATCTTGTATTTCATGAACAAACTAGACCAGTTTCTCCTGAAATAAATATAATTGAAAGAAAAATGTTTAAATTATAATGGAGAGCATATAAACGTTTATCTAAGGGGTATCCCTGAAGTGACGCAATCCTATTTGGTGAAAAATAAAACTTATTGCTGGAATCATACAATTCCCTAATGAATGGGTGAGTCCGAATTTTTTTTCATGTAAACTGTTTGGACGGAAATGACTAAATAGGAACATTTAATAATTTGCATAAATTAAAATTAACCATTATAGTTTATATATTTTTTAAGATTACAAAAGGTGTATTTCGGATGCACAAGTTTTAATAGGAGTACGGTTTACAAAAAGTAGTACAAATATATCTGATGGACTACGGTTGGTTACCATAAATATTGTGAAACACAACAAAGTATATTGGAAATAAATTCCCCAATTCGTGGTAATAAAAATTTATGAAGAAATTGCAAGACTTATTTTTGTATTTGTAATTATTATAATTTTTCCTGAAAACTGCAGTTTCTAGTGCGGCACCCGTCAAAACCGATGGGACCTCACTTTTTGCCCAGTTCACCCCTACCAAAACCGACTCTGCCCTAGAAAGTGAAAATACTGTCTTCTGTTTATCAAGATTATGGCATTGTAGACTGCATCATGTATTTTAGATGGTCGTTTTTTTCTTTACGTCAATCTGTTAAAATCTGAATTTAAAATTATATGATATTCTTAACATACGCAACAATGCCCTTCATAATTTTTTTAATAGTACATGAATGCGCCTTCAAACATAACATTACATTAATGTGTTGACTATTTAATTAATATTAAATATAACTTATCGCACAGATTTTCTGAATTTTAAAATAAATATTTCAAAAACTCTTGTAGATATGATCATAATTTTTCACTCCTGAGTTTTAGCTTCGCAATATTGCTTCTACTTAAAAATTTATTCTATATTCATCAAATTTTTCAGCATATTTTTTGCTCTTAACATACAGTTTTAACCGAATTGTATGAAATTTACGAAATGCATTAAAATGCTTAAGATTCTATATGTTAAAATTTTAATTTGAAATTTTATTCGAAGAATTGCTAGTACTTATAGTAAATAATTTTTAACTGCGTATGTGCGCCATACATAAATATTTTTTTCCGAAATTTCAAATGCAATTTCTACTATAAAATTCCTAGTTTTGTATGAAAATCTGGTTATTTATTGAATCCTAATTACAATAGATATCCAGATTTAAATTACTTGTTCTTCAGTAAGCTTTTAAAAAAATAAATATTTAGAAATTTTGCATAAATAAATATTTCTTAAAAATAAATTTAAAATTCATCTTTATATTTATTTACATTCGTAAATGCCAACTACCCGGATATTTTTAATTACTCTATTTACTCAAATATTCAAGTTTAAAAATATGAATTTGTGGAAAAACTCCCTCATCCGTCTTCTCTCTGAAGTAAACTGAAATTCAAGCATTTTTTAAAATTCAAATATAATTTGGTGTACCTTAACAATGCGTAAGATGCCCTGCACCCTGGCTTTAAAATTAAAAAAAAAAAGTAATGGATCTGAATTAGTTTTTTCGCTGTTATTTTTTATCAAAGCGTAAGAATTTTTTTACAAATAATTTAACGCAAAAGATTAAAAATTATTCATTTTTAGTAGTTGGAAAGCTTAAAAGGTTTTGAATTTTGAAGCGTTCGGTATCTTTTTTTTTTTTTTTGATAACTTATAATGAAATAATCATGTTTTAAGAACTGAAAGCATTGGTTAAGAGAAGAAAAATAAAGCAATAAAATATAGTTCTAGATATTATATATATATTAAAACTTAATTTTCCGTTTGATTATTTTAAGGTGAAGAAAATAATACGAGTTAATCAAACAAAGAGAAAATACTTCAAATGTAATTTGTCCAACTATATAAAGTAGCAGATTACCGTCCCAACTTCTTAAAACTTCAAATTAATATAAAATCAAAAGTGAGTTGTATAATATTTTATTTATGCGTTGGAACTTTTCAAAACTTGAAAAAAAAGGTTAAATTGCGAAAAGTACAAAAAGAATTTATTTAATTCAATCGCGATAATATCCAAATCAAGCTAAATTACAAACACTAACTTATAGTTCGTTTACTAAGGGAACTAAAGAAATTCTTCCCAGTTTTTTTTACGATTCCTCCAGGGTGAAAACACGGGGTTCCCTGCTAGCCATAAAATTTCCTGTCAGTGTCCATTGTGTCGTCCCAACCCTCTCTAATTATCTTTCACGATGTTAAACCATTAAAGGGGGGAAAGGATTTCAGAAAAATCGGCCTACATGCTTTTGAAGCACTCTCTTGAAGTCAGAAAAAGACGTGTGGTGCGTTTTCGAAGCAGCTCTAGACGTGCGGAAAAAGACGTTCTAAACGCTTAGAGGGTTAACTTTTGGTACAAAATGGACCGCGTTTATGTTATTTTTTGTAAATTTTTACATTATTTTCTTATATTTTAGTAATAATAATTTTTTTATCTTCTTAATTTTAGCATGTTTTTCTTAAAATGTACTAAACCAAATCTAAAAACCCCAAAAAATCCCCATATCTCCATTTTTTTAAAAAAAAGTTGTCGCAAGTAGTGGGATACCTTAAGATTCGATCTATATAAATATTCTTGCTCTATCATATAATTGCTTTTACAAACATTTCGAACTAATACCCATTTAAACGATAAAACATCAAAATTTAACCTTATTCTACTAACGCGTATACATAAGAATTTGTTAATTAATCAAACCGTGGTCATATTTTCATCATGTAGGAATTTTTCTTGTGCCCAATAACATTTAATCGTGATTATCTCATTCAAAATATTGACATTATTTATGTCCAGTCAAACGAGTCCCCATCCTTTATTTTGTAAATGAAGAGTCACAGACATACTCACTACACAAATGGATTCGTTACTCTAGCCGAAGAAGACGGAAAACTTCATTAAGCTCCTTTATTTGAAATTGAGCTCTAGTCATCACTTCCATCATCATCATCATCACACGATCCTAAACTGTGCACTACTTTTCACAGGATACCGAAGTCATGCTAAAAGTCAAATTAGCATAAGCAAATTGAGGCGTACGAAAGGAATGGATAGTGCCCCATAAATTGTTAGCCGTCTAATGAAGGGGTGCACACACAGAAAATTATGGGAACGTTAGGTTCGAAAAGGAAGGAATGTATTTATTTAAGGCTGGGTGTTTAGATAAATGAACTTTGCTTATGCGGTGAGGTGGGGTGTGTTTGCGGACGCTCTCAGAAAACATCTCGTGCTTCATCATTCTCCTCTCTGGGTTCGAGATTTAAGAGAAAAATGGCGTGCTGGGTTATATCTTGCAAGAGAAGGATAAAGGAATAAAATGTACCGAGGTTATTTGAAAATGTATATATTTTGTTTACGCAAGAGAGGGAGAATTTCACAATCGTGTTTAAGATCAGGGTATTCAAGTACTTGTTCTCTTATACGCTGTACTTAATTTTTGTTAATAAATTAATGTCATTAGAACGGTTTTTTTTTAAAAACAAATTGGAGATTTGAAATATTTTACATGGATAAAATATTTTGAGCTAAATAGTTTACAACCATTTCTCTCTCTCCTGCTAGGAATGCTCTTTCACACTTTCATTCAAATTTATAACACTATCTCAAATATTTTTTAGCCAAATGTTTGCAAGAATGGTTTGGATACTAAGAAAATCAAGATTATTATATTTGCATTAAGCATTGCTGTATATGTTCCAAAAGAACGATAAAAAATGAATCTTCATTTGCTCCGTATAAATTTACATTTTGTCATTCAACATTGACTTACAAATCATTTTCTTAAAAATAAACAATTTTTAATTCTTGATATATGTGAAGCGGTGATACGAAATCACACGAAAGTGATTTGAAACGTCGCATGCGAACAGTTTTTAATGTATTTTCGTGAAACTACGCTATGGTGAAAGTGTGTGTACCTTGCAAGTGCGTGCGTAAGCAGATTTGTGATAATAAAATTCGTAAGGACAATCCATTTATTTAAAAATGGCTTGTGGGGATTCAACTGCGTCCAAAATGGATCAGCGAGCTGTAAAGAAGTTTTTAACACTGGAACAGCTAAAGCCGTTGGATATTCGTCGCATGATTCTAGCTGTGTACAGTGACACGTGTGTGTCGAAGCCCCTGATGATGATGCGGGAGAGAATGGATTTTGCTACGGTCGACAGGAGACAAAGTATTTGCCGTAGCCTTGTCAGGCGCACAAAGTTATGACCGACTACACGACAATCAAGGGAAGGCAATCGAGAGAAATCAACTATCTTAACATTCGCGACGTCGCAAATGTGTTCAACGTTTTCATCTGTACTGTTAATAATTTTGTCCCCAACATTCTGAAGTATCGAAAAGTTTGTTGCCAATGGGTACCCCAAATGATGTCTGAATACCTCAAGAAACAGCGAATGGGCCTGAGATTACAGCACTTTTTTGCGCTACAGAAATGGCGGTAACGACTTCCTGTAACACATAGGGGTAGGGTATGAAACACAGTGTCACCACTTCCAACCGGAGGAGAAATCCGTCAGCATGCAGTAGAAACATTTCGACACACCTGGGCCGAAAAAATTCAAAGCTCAGCAGTCAGACAGAAAGGTGATGTTGACGGCATTTTTCGACATGTAGGTATCCCGATTACTGGAGTTTAAGGAGCCGGACGTCTCCAACAATGCCCAAAGGTACACTCAAACGTTTGATTAGCTGCATAAGGCTATCAAAAACAAACGTCGAGTTTTGCTGCCACCGGATGTCATTATTCTGCATGACAATGCATGGCCGCATATCGCGAATATATGTGTCGATGCACACAGTAAAAGCGGGAAGTCCTGGAACATCCAATATAAAGCCCAGATCTGTCGTTTTTCAACTATCACATCTTTGGGCCACTGAAAAATGGGTCAACGATTTCTCTCCAACGATGACGTAAAGGCTGCCGCTCTGAATTAGTTCCATGATTAACCGACATTGTTCTTCGCGGAAAGCGATCACTGTGATGCCAGTCGTATGCATGAATTTTTTTCCACATGCCAACAGAAAGATAGAATAAATGTTGACGATAGCTGTTCACACGATAGCATGGTATTTTCTACTGAGACATGATCCCACGCTTTCACAGGATTGGGTTCTTGATGATATCATGTCCCGCGATGGCGCGGGATTCAGCAGTGAACAAATCAAGTGCTACGTCGGTTTCAGATTCATTGGTTCACGAATGTTCTCTGCTACTTACATAGAATACGTTCATACTCCATGGTCTAACAGCTGTTCATAGTTATTCAAGCAATTAACTTTACATTGTTTGTGCTACTTGTATTTTTCTAGTAAGGATACTTATCTGTCATATTTTAAGAGATAAGTACAAGTTTACAAGGAGGAGTACAAGTGTTAATAAAAGAAAATATACAATTTTAATACTGAATGTCCACACCTATGCCACTGGGGGGACTGCAATACTTTGAAAACATTAGAAATAGTCCGTACCCTGGAAAAGTCTGCCCACTCCTGGTTTATAGTTTTATCATGATACAATTCAGCTGATCATAATAAGATTCTTGCTGCAATTTTGGATTTTATTTATTATATGATGTTAAAAAATATCCAGTTTAAAAAAATCCAAAAGATATGCACAAAATGTGTATCAGTAATGTGCAAAAAGTTTTATTCGTTTACCTACTTGCTAAACTTAATATAAATTCGTAGATTTAAAAGCATTGTACCGAATATGCATTACAGATGCACCACGTTAAAAGACAGATTACTGAAACATCCAATGAATATTAAATGAGGCAGTAAATTAAAATGTCTTTACAATACTTCGGCAAGAAGTTACCCAAATTATTTGCATTGGAAATCAGAAGTAAAAAAAAAATGTCCGCGCAAAAGAGGAGGAAATAAAAAACCTAATAAAGAAAAAACGAAAACAGGCTGAAATAGTAAATACCAAGGTGGTTTGGAGGATCGGAGTTTTTAATATTTTTATTCATTACTTTCCGAGGAAAAAGAGGGGAGGAGTAGGAAGATGGCATTTTAAGGTGATTTAAAAATACTTTTTCTACTGCAGCGGTTGGAATAAATTGTTGTTGGATGATAAGAGCTTAACCTGTACAGAGTCAAGAACTTTAATATGATTTTTAGAGAGTCGGAAGCTACAGGGAAAGAAAAACAGAAATGTATTTTGGATAGAAATAAAATTATCAGTGCATATAAAATAGAATTTAATAGCGTGTTTTTTATACAATTAGGTCAGCTATAGGGATGCTGATTTTCGCTGGATAAAAATAAAAGTAAATATTTTATTTATTCTCAGAAGACACCGTTATTGAAAAACAAACTAGCAAGCTATACGAAAAAATAAAATCAGGAATTTAAGATATAAACAATGTATCAAATGGATTTTATTAAATACGTCTTTTAGCTCGGCAAAAGGCATGAACCCTTAAGCCGTTGAGTTTTCACCACTCGGATCTTTATCAAGCGTTGAGTTCTTTCGCTTTCTCCATGGCGTGCTTTTTTTAAAGCCCTTATTGGAGGAACGTTCAGAAATAATGGTTTAATATAGTTATTATTCTTACCTTCTAATGAAATATATTCAAACTAATTGATCATAAACTTTTGAAACCCTGAAACTGACACCTTTCACACCAAAAAATGAAATACTAATTCTCGTGAAATATTGTATTCGAATCTCTATCAGTCAAGTGCCGTCCTCTATTAGTAAACGAAGCAATTACTTTAGAACGCGATACATACGTTCTTGACATTTGAAGCAGTGTAAAATCTAGATGAAGTCATGCAGGTTGTTTGTTCGTAACAGCCTTATGGGTTAAAAAAAATCCTGTTTCATACATATTAAAAATATTATAGATGTTTATATGTAAATTTTGACATACTCTTATTTGATGGAACTCTACGTAAATTTTCGGTCGCACATAATTCACTCAGTGTATCAACACAAATAATTCAAAAATATTAAGTATTTAATTCCTTTCCTTTTTGTTTACATTTTTTGACGAATTTCCCAGACAACGGCGATTAAAATAATGTTTTCGGCACTCGAATCCTCTAGTTTCATGTTATTCCTTTTTTTACAACACCTTCCTACACTGTAGAAAAATTGAACTTTCAGATATTCTCCGCCTTTTCCATTCATTGGTACAAAATGAAAGAGAAAATTGAAGCTGTGCACGCTAAAGAAGAGTAGACAGTGGTCTAGTATCGACATTATAATAAATCTAATGTTTCAGAAACATGGTGGTGGATCTAAATAAGAAACGCCCATTTAAAATTTTTAATATTTTGTTCACGTATTTCCTCTATTAAAAAGTATCTTTCACTAAAGATAAACAACCAACAAGTTGCGTGTTAAAGTAAATGACGTTTAGGTTATTTAAAAATACGTCTTTTTCGATTTTATGCATAGGTATGCGTGACAAAAGTTTAAGGTTGAATGATAAGTTTTATATTCAATACCAAAAAAAAAAAGTAAGAAAGAAAATGAGCCACAGGAGTGTTATTTTGCTCATATATATATGTATGTGTGTCTGTGTGTACAATAATCAAGAGTTTTTCAAATTGTTCTTTATTATATCTAGTGGGGCTGCGGCTGGGAATTTTGACCATCGCAGACCTAGTACATTTCCCGGGAGCTGGTATTTCTTTAGTGCGGCACACTAATCGCCATAAGTAATTTTGACGCCCAGTTACCTCCTAAAAGGGATGCACCTGAGCTCATACGATGCAAATCTGTACTAGAAACTTAATTTTGCTTACAGCACCCAAGTCAAGCAGGCACTCAGGGAATTTTTTACATACCGAATAATTATACGACATAGACGCTGCCGATTTTTTGCAACTAGAGATTTCACCGAATTGGGCCGGGATCGAACCTGCAAACTTGGGCGTACAAGACTAGCTACAAACCAATTACACCACCCAGCCAGCACTTTTCAACTTATATGTGTAGCTGATTTTAGTTTATTCAATAATAATTAGCTCATTCATAAAATAATTCCATTGCTTCTCACGAATTACATTTTTTGGCATGTTAAGGCCACTAATACCAAAAGATCTTGGTTGAGAATTTGATTCCAGTGTTATTATTGAGGTTCAAAATCCTCACATTGGTGAGATACATTCGGAAACAGGCTATGTGTTTTAATGGAGTTCAACATTATTATAGATATTGTTTTTTTTAAAAGACTATTTTTTTAAGTTTAGTTTTCAATTCCTTTCTAGTGGCAGGGTTTTATTTTATTAATCCTGAAATAAGCGCATTAAATAAAAAGTTAAAAATAAAGCTTTCATATTTTATTTTTTTCTGCTCATTGTAATATAAATAAAAATTCCATAGAAAATTAATGTTACGAATAAAATAAAAGCTATATATTTGAAAAATTATCTTTTATAATATTTTATCCCACATGCAATTTGTATCACCCCCATTAAGCTAAACAGTAAAAATGAAGCACAAAATTAATAGTACACAAAAATTCTGAAGAATTACAATTATAAAGAAAAATAATAACATATTTCAAATTTAGATTTATTAACTTATTGGAATTATCATAATGTTCAATTCAAAGTTAAAATCTGTACGAAATCTTTTGCACTTACCATAGAGTCTTGAAAAGTACCACTCTCTTGAAAACTATTAAATATATACCTTATTAAGATATTTATTTGGCATTGTGCCATCTAAAGTGTCACTTGACTGTGGCTCAAAATGCCGAAGTCTGTCACCAACAGTCCTCGTTGGCGACGGACTTCGTGTAGCTTTACAATGTGACGTTAATACAGCACTCACACAACTTTAAAAATCTCCAAACTATTACGTGATCATTTATTTCAGGGTGCGCCTTAGTTGCTTTCACGGAGCTAAAGCAGAAAATGCCAAACTTTCTGGAGTGTCCATTATCATACGAGACACTAATACAGTAGAACGTCGTTCATCCGAACGTTTATAATCCGGAAAGTCAAATATCCGAACCAAAGTTCGGATACGTTTTTGAACAGTGTAATGCTCAACATTTGTTTCCAGTGAGGCCAAAAGTGACGGGGAATTCCAGTAGTGTGATTTGGTAAACATCTGCACGGAATATTAGGTCAGCTTATTTCCAAGTGAGGACGTGTATACGTGCTCTTTTGTTGAGTTTTGTTGATGTAGAAACCTGGAAGGCATGCGATGCAGACGACGGGATTTCAAATGCTAAATAATGATGAGATAGTGACTTCAGTGCAAGAAGAATCCGACCCTGTTGACGATGAAACGGATGAAGACGAGGACAACAACAACAACGAAAGTAGCTAGGGTCCATCAAATTCTGACGCGTATTTTGCGTTAGAGACAGCTCTGGAGTTGCATGAACAACAATCAGAGTGCTGTCTCCTCAACTACTGCTGCTGAAGAGAATCAGAGACCTTGCATTGAAAAACGAAGATGTACAAAGGTACAACGAAAAATAAGTGATTATTTTTCACAATCAAGGTAAAATTGCGACGTTTTGCACTTATGTGGCTTTTTCTTCAAGCACGTTTCCGGCATGTGATGATTTTCAATATTTGTATAGTGTCCAGTATCATATATTGCATAGATCGCATTCGGTTTTCCGTTATCCGGACAATCGCGTATCCGAACGGTGTCCGGTCCCAATTGATTCGGATAAACGACGTTCTACTGTAATTGTATTGGTTCCAAAAAGGACAGAAACATCATTCTCAATCTCTTGTCATCAATATTGTACTCCAGATTCTCTAAGTACACATTATCACCTTGGTATCTACCCATACTCTCCATTTTTAGTGTTTTGAAACTTCATTTTAGCCTGTGGGTCTTCCCAATTTATTCTGGACTTGATCAACAAACATTGTTTTTTCGTCTTAAATTTTAACAGTTAGATCTTCAAAAGTAAGTTCAGAATTATCTGGCTATGCAGAGCTAATAAATCAGGTTTTTTTCCAATTTCATCAGTCAGAAAACCTATAATGGTGTGAAAATTAAAGTAATGTGGCTATTGTGTGTTCAATTAAGAACAACGCCTAAAGTTTAGACAACAACAAGTTTATTAGCAGAACTTAAATTTCCACCTTTAAAAAAATACAAGAATGCTTTTTGAACCCGGCGTTGCGGAGTGCCTTAAAAATGTTGGTGCGAACTTTAAATAATATGAAAGGTGGTGTTGCCATAAGTTTCACAAATTCTTTGGAATGATAAAATAGACAACCCCCGTGCGGCACCACAAACCTTTGATCTATATAGTGATCTTTTAACATACTTTTCAAACATTTACCTTATCAATATCGAAATTGTCTCCTAAATTCTTGATGTAAACATTGGTAGTCGTGTAGAGTATTTTCGGAAAAGCTTTTCGCTTTCTTACCTGATAATGAATTTACTAACTAAAGATTTCCCGCCATTTAGATGCATAATATTTGCTTTTAAAATAGTGGCATTTTTTCCTGGTGCTGTTTCAAAATGAACAAATCTTTCCTATTTTAAAAGGCTTTCTTCTTGCACATGATTTTCTCTGCAGACGTCCTTCATTCGTAAATATTTTTTGGGATTATACAGGGGATATTCAATGTGAGTCTCTAAAACAATCAATATTTTTAAAGAATTGTAAATGTTATTGCATTTATCTCATTGTGTTTAAATTGGAATACTCAGTATATTTTCCGGCATAGTTTTTCCAAAAGAAGAAGCTAAAGTAATTTTATACCCAGACTTTCATTTTCAATATTTGAAATATAAATATAACTTAAAATTAGAATCTGACCTTTGAAGTCAATGGACGCTGTCACTTCTATAATTTCTACATATATCTTTTTTATATATTCATTGCCCTCTCTTCTTTTTCTTTACAGTTCTTTTATATATTTTAAGAGGAGGAATATTTTTAATATTATTACTTCCATTTTCATAATGATTTTAAAACTTAACAGATTTATCTCGATGTGACGGGTCCTATCCATGCCTGTGACTTATCCTCTTGAGAAAAATATTTATTATCTGTTGTAAGTTTATAAAACCGCTTCCCGTGGATAAAACATGATTAATGTAAGCTTTAGAGCTATTTAACCTTTTCGTGACGACGTACTGATCAACGGAAAACGTTTTAGAGTAGGTATATCACGTTTGCATCCTCCCCAAATGTCACTGGCAGCAGGAGGATGCACTAGATGAATCGCGTTTCCTACTTGTTTGACAGGATTGATCGGCCTTACAGAAAAGGGCATGGAACAGCCTACTACTCGATAAGGGAGTTTGAGACTGGTGCATATATGACACACCAGACGCGAAAAGATTAAACTCTAGCGAATTGAATGTAAGATTTAGTCGTTAGGCTGCAATTAAATTTAGATTAGCCCAGTTACAATTTGAAGTTTTAGAGTTTTTGAAGAGAAGGTTTAGTTTGAGATATCCAGTGAAACCGAGCGAGACCTGTGTAGTGCATTTACATTGGATCGCAAGCAGACAAGTGACATAATTATTTGTCCTTGAAATTTAGGATAGCGACTAAATTGTCTGCTCCCTTGGTTTATAAAATTTCTTGATAGTAAATTCATAGATAAAATAAGGTTATCCCTTTTATAACACTGACTGATCTCATAGTTCACCAGTGACCGCAGGGTCGTGATATCTGAAATTTCAAAGCATGATTTTCTTTCTTATGTAAGAAATAATATATCGCTATCTTTTTCGCTAGTTCCATAAGTTTGAACCTATCGTCACCCTAGCGAACATAATTAAGAGTTATCGTGTAGGTTTAACTTTACTCCAGTGCTTGTCAAACTTTCAATATTTGCGACCCAATATTCAATCATAATTTTCATCGCGCCCCCCTTCCTTACAATAACAATGTATTGAATTCAATAATGTTTTTTTTTTGACGATAAAGCTTCAATACGACTTTAACCTCTTAAGTACCAATGACATATATATATGTCTTTCCAAAGTGCTATCTTTTCTGTTCTCTGCTATCTATAAAATGTTTCCAAGGGCTTTGGAATGCAACAAAAAAACCTTGACAGTGTTTGCGACTGATTTACTTATTTCAGAGTATTTGCTTGTATTTATTCCTTTTCTACCCTCCCCCCTTCTGCCTCAATACACCACATACGTTCGCCTTCATGATAAACGGTGGCATTGGGGAGTGAATCACGAAATTTTTAATCGGTATTTAAGGGATTAATTATAAACCACACAAATTATCAAGATAAGTGTTAATTTCTGCATATAATTTTATGTATGACAAGACCATGGGGTCCACTGGTAATTATTAAACTTGTTCTTAAATTAGTATTGTTAAATTAATTATAAAATACGTTGTGCAGTCCCAACACATTTTTCAGTGTATTATATAACTGTAAATGTATGTTTTATCTTTTATTATGTCAAAATTGTTTACTTTCAGTAAATTAATAAGTTTTTTAAAATAATCTTTTGTTTTCGACTTTTGAATATGCTCCCGCCCCCCTTGTAGAGTTATTACGCCTCTTTAGGGGGGCGCGCCCCACAGTTTGAGAAACGCTGCTTTAGTCCAATACTAAAGATAATAGCAAGTCTCTGTGTTCTGATATATTTTTAAAAATTAAATTAATTATTGATGGAAGGCAACTGGAAATTAGTCAAGCCTAATGGGCTAAATCAATGACGGTCTCATGATAAATACAAGCTGACGTGTTCTCCATAGATTTCAAAGCAAACTGATATTATACTTTTACTTGTTCTACTTATAAAATTTAGGTAAAATTTCAAACTTGATGATTGGATAAAAATGTTCAAGTGTTGAAATTCTTCAAAACGCCTTCCAGAAGTAAAAAATATATAATTATCATGCATGAACTATTAAGTGCATTTTGTTTATTTAAACACGTTGTTATTGTTGATAAATATGTATTTTTAAAAGAAAGTTTCTGCAGAAAACAAACGTTGGCAAAAGAGAAACGCATGAACTGATTATCAGGGAACACTCGTTTGCATTATCGAGTGACTATGACATTACATGAATTTAAGAACTGATTGGCTGGAAACACCTGATAATCATGATCATATGACTTCACTTTCACATGAATTTAACCCATTTATTGGTACTTAAAATACACTTAATAGTTAACATTGTTCATAGAGTCAAATAATTTTTCATGCCTATTAATATTTGACCGTGATTACCTTCATATTCAATTAAAACATCGATTCAATTATTTCAAAACAAATGGATTTATATTCCCTATCGAAATCATTATTCTCTCGGAAGAATATGGAAGACTTAATGGACCTCCTTTATTCGAAACTGATTTACAATTCTCCTTTCCACCATCATCAAAGTCCATGACTCTTCAAATATTCAAGAGGGTTCACAATGTTGAGGTGTGAATAATCAGAGACTATTAAGAATAGTATTAGCATAAGTAAATTGGTTCAATGACTCTTAATGGATAGAAACCGTTAAATATTAAACCATCCAATAAAAAAAGGGGGGAAGGCTCAGAAAATAATAGGGATGTTTGATATGGGTAATGTATATATACGTAATATGATCCAAAAGTTCGGGTACAAGCCGTAAAAAACCTTACCCTTAATAGTTCACAGCACCGAAACGCATCCTTCTTCAAAGGAGTACCCTTGGGCGACGATAAACTTGAGACAGATTTAATATAACTTCTGGAAGCACAGTTAGGAGGCCTTTTTCGCAACTTTTCGTAAGAGCTCCTGCAATGCTGCTTTCACCTCATGCGATGACACAAAATGGAATCACTGTAAATGTGTTTTCATTGCTGCTAGCCGGTAAAAGTCTTACGGGGCTAAGTCCGGTGAATAGGAGGGATGCGAAAGTACATTACTGCGAATTTTAGAGGGGAGCTCTTTTACCATTTTTGATCGATGTGCTGGTGCGTTGCCATGCAGAAGGTTCCAGTCACCACTTTGCCAGAACTGAGGCTGCTTACGACGAAAGGATTCCCCCAAACTAGGTAAAAAGCATAAATGAGGCTTCTTGTGAATAATTCGGCCTTCGTCAACCAATTCTAAGTGCACGATTCTTTGAGAATCAAAAAAATACCTCCATCATTGCATTCCCTTTGATCTGATCCTTCCGGAACTGTTTCAATCGAGGAGAGCCAGGTGATCTCCATGTTAAGGACGCACTCTTCAATTGGATATCAAACAAATAACACCACGTTTCATCACCTGCAATGATGCTATTAAAAAAACCTGGGTCTTAGTCGGTATTGTCTATGAAACCACCTGATATTGACATTCATTCCTCCTTTTGTTCAGCTATTAACAATCGAGGGACAGTGTGCTGCATATTGAGAGCTTTTTTTTTGACGAGGGCTGGGAACTTGTCTTTGAGAAGTGTGTAGCCTCGGGATTTGTGCAAGTGCTTGATGACGATCTTTTCGAACACATTCAGACATCAACAGAACATTTCCAACATTCCGTGAAGTCGAAAATCGTTCAATGGGTTCATTGCCATCAATGGATTCTCGGCCCTTTTTAAGACACCAATGTCATTCGTAAACTTTGGATCTCACCATGGTAGACTTATCATACCTGGAGTTCCAATTACCATCTCTGACCTACCGTTTCAATTCAAACGAGTTCAATTTCAAATCAAACTCATTTTTACTCTTGCTATTAACAAAGTGCAAGGGCAAACACTGCAGGTAGCAGGGGTACATTTGGAAAAAATTTTTTTTCCCATGGCCGAAACCGAACTATATGTAGCCTATTCACGTGTACCCAATGGCCGAAATTTTGACATATTTGCAACTGACTGAAGAACATATAATACAGTATACGTTAGCATCTTAGAATAATATTCTGCCTGTAGTTCTATTAAAGATGAATTATATATTAAATGTAGAAACTTTAAACCTTTTAAAATATTAATATCTTAAGTTATTGAATTTTCGTTATTACTTTGTGTGATGAAGTATGTGTTTTCAGTTTTTTAAGCTAAGCTCAATTTTAGAATTTTTAAATTTTAATGGTTCTACTCAAGCAATAAAAATTATCATATTATTTAATTTACTTTCTAATGATAATGATTATGGCTTTGACAGAGTTATTTAAAGACATCAACGTGAGCGAAGCCACGGGTAAAAGTTAGTAAAAAATAAAATATACATTTACACTGATATAATACACTTATAGATGTATCAGTACTGTGCAACATATTTTTATAATTAGTTTAACAATACTAAGTTAAGAACAAATTTGATAATTACCAGTGACCCCATGGGTTTGTATTAACACTTATCTTGATAATTTGTACCGTTTACAATTATTTCCTTTTACTGCCGATTAAAAGTTACGCAATTCGCTCCCCAATGCCACCTTTTGCCACTTAGACATGCGTACGTGAAGTTTTTCTTTGGAGGGGGGGGGGGCAAATCCTCTTTAATATAGATAGTAGTGCACAGAAGATGCCATTCTTTGGAAAGACGTATGTATACATCCAGAAAATTAATACTTTGGCTGAGCGAGATGTTTATATACGCTGGTGTCACTTAAGAGATTAAAGTCGTATTGTAGCTTTAGCGTCAAATAATAGTATTATTGCATTCAATACATTGTTCATTTGCATGGAGGAAGGTGCGATGAAACTTATGATTGGATTTTGGGTCGCGAATATTGAAAGTTTGAAATAGCACTGATTTGGAATGAAAAAGACAAATGAAATTTAAGCAATAGCTGAAAATATTCTTTTATTTACTTATTTTTTATTTTTCAGATAATTGATTATAATCACGAGGGGGAATCTTCCATCCCACAATGAAAAAATAAAACACGTTTAACCAAGCCTGGATGTCCGAAAAACAATAAATAAGCTTCTAAATAGAAGAGTGGACATCTTTGAGAAATATATTTATTCGATCAGCAATTACTTCAATCATCTTTAGTCGTGTGACCACAAATTTCTTTCTTTCCCGTTCTTCAACAAAAGACTGTGACAAATTCTATTTTCTACAAAAACTGTTCAGTAGGAATAAGTTATTTTCTTCTTTTATCTTTAAAGAAAATATTTATCTCTCACAAACAATCTTCGATAAAAAACGAAGAAAAAAGATTTTTGGAAGGGTTTCAGCCACATTGTCCCTTTTCTTTTCAAGCCGATACTTTTCATTAAATGAGTTTCTTATTAGTAAAGATGATTATTAATCAATATTAAACTTCTTATGTCTGGAAAAGATCTGTGGTGATAGCTTATTGGAACACGTGGGAACACGCACGTATGTCTAATGTTTCGTTTTCTTTCACCAATAGCTTTCTAATCTTATTCAAACGTACTCTGCTTTAGAACATTGAAATATAAAAAAAAAATTAATGACCTAGTCATCACGATATTTAACGGCAACTCATCCTCATGTTAGTTGAAGTGAAGATCACGCTCACTATTATGTATAATGGCCCACCGAACGCCGCATGGGTGGAAAAGTCATTGAATTGAACTCGAAATAATTCCAACATGATTTTCAACGAATTACTTTTATTAAGTGAAACCAGTGCTTCTCAAACTTTCACGTTCATGACCCAACATTCAATTATGATTTTCGTCACTCCACCCTCCATACAATAACAATGTATTTGAATTCGAAAATATGATACTTTGATGCAAAACTACAACACGATTTTAACTTCTTTAGTGCCGCTGGCGTATATAAACATCTGGCTCATCCAGTGCACAAATTGCCACGGAAGTATATATACGTTTTTTCGAAATACAACCTTTTCTGTTCAGTGCTGTTTTTAAAATTATTCCGAAGTCTTTGGAATACAATAAAATGACTTTGATAATGTTTGCGAAAGATTTACTTATTTCAGAGGATTTTCTCATTTATTCCCTTTCGCCCCCTCCCCTCTTCCCAAATACACCACATACGCGTGTCTACGTGCAAAACGGTGGCATTGGGGAGTGAATCGCGAAACTGTTAATCGGCAGTCAAGAGATTCATTATAAATCGTACAAATTATCAAGATAAATGTTAATTTTTGCATATAATTTTATATAAGACAAGCACGAGGTGTCATAGGTAAAAATTAAACTTGTTCCTAACTTAGTATTGTTAAATTGATTATGAAATACATTGTGCAGCACTGATTTATTTACAAGTGTATTATATCAGTTCAAATGTTTTTTAAAGTTTTTATTATGTAAGAATGTATTTTGCTTGTTTACTTTCAATAAATAAATACTTTTTTAAATGTTCTTTTATTTTTGACTTTTCCATATGCTCACACCCCCTCCTGGGGTTATCCCGCCCCCTAGGAGGTGCGCCTCACAGTTTGAGAAACGCTAAGTTAAACACTAGAGATGACTATACGATATGCAAACAAGATAAGCATAAGGGTAGGAATCAATTAATAATCTGATTGAGATGCAACCGCCGGACTGACGAAATGAAAACTCTCTGTAATGTTGTGTCGTATAAGAGGCTATGCAAACATGTCTCAGACAAGATTTAATGTAACAAAAACGTCTACAGGGATCTATTACTCTCTGTAATCATCCACTAATGTTTAGGATCATTTCTTTTGTTGACTATTTATACGTTATTTGGTACCTTCATTTATGGTGTAGCGTTGCTCTAGCTTAAGTTACAATTAGGCTGTAGGCCAAAGAAAACAGGAGTTAGAGTAGGTAGACCTCGCAGATTCTTACAAATGAACGGCAGTATCACTCAACCGAAGCGTTCAAAGCATTTTGCATTAAAAAAATAACTTTAAGGGGTTCCGGCACGTCTATAGGAGCCCATGTTAAATTGCGTAAGTTTATGTACCTTTTTTTATCAGAAACTACTTGCTTCTAATGAATAAAATTTTTACAGTAGGTTATGTATACTATCAATAAAACTTTAACAAATTGTTTTGTCTTTTCGTTAAGAATTAAAAAAACTTTGAATTTTTTAAAAAAATGGCCAATTTTTTTCTCTAAAATTTAATTAAAAAAGTCTTATCTAAAAGAGTTTGCTAGATATGTCTAATTCTCTCCATTCAAATGTGTAAATATGTTAAAAGTATTCTTACTGAAAATTTGAGGATTATATAATAAGTATTTTTTGAGAAAAAGGTACATAAAATGAAAAATGTTACATTTTGAGAAAACAGGCTTTTAAGTAAAAATGTGTAATTTTTGAGCATTTAATTTTTTTAGTACTTTCCAGAAGCACATGAAGCCTTTTCTTTACCCTCTGCTCCTACAAAAGACTCTTTTAACCTTCTTTTTCCCATTATTTTTAACAATTTAACCTTTTTTTAGATTTCAAGGTGTTTTAGATATGCTACACGTATACTACATGTATCTAATTTTTTGAAGCATAACGCCCAGTTACAACTTAGTTCAGTATCACAATGTTTTAAGATCATTAATTTTGCTACATGACTCGTATTGAAATGCTCAGTAGCCATATTTACTCCTAACTTCAGAGTTTTTAATTCCACTAATGTAAATTTTGGAATCACTGACAATATGGTGTTATTAACTGACTCATTTGGGGGCTCTGAGTCTTTCCATGTAAACATTCCATGTAACGTAGGATCACCTAGATCTCTAAAAATCAACTTCATTTAATTCATTATGGTATATAGCATGTATATATGTGTTTATGATCACGGTGCCTCTAGTTACTTTCAGCTTCTGCCTTTTGAAACTAGCACCATAAATTTATACCCTCAGGACACAGTCCATTTTGAGGGCTGTCGTTTGAAGACAGAAGCTGAAAATAAACAACCCAAAGAGCAGTTTTCATACTGTGTAGTTGGAATATCGGTGAGTCAGTTACGACCACTTAGGCTTTTCTATCACTTAACTTTTTTTCTCTGTTTTTGCTTTTAGGATCCAAAAAACGTGTACCCATACACTTTTGGATCTGCCCAATATCTCTAAATTTCCCACTTGAACATCATATGTATTTGAGCTCATCAGAAACTTATGCAAGGGGAAACACAGGCGATCCTAAAAGAGCTCATTCGATGCGCATCAAGGAGTAGCTTCGTTTAAAAAATAAATAAAAATACTTCTAATTATAGTATTTCATCACGTTATATATCATCTTCGTCATCATATTTCATATATTTCAAATTTTAGAAAATATAAAATAGTGAAAATCGATCATTTTTCAAAAATTCATATGCCCATCCTCCTTAAAATATTTAACCTTAACCCTACGGCATTTGCAAAGTCATCTAGATCGGAATTGCAACCAATCATTATGGCTGCTAGCGGAATGGTTTCTTATAACGTGTAACGATAGATGAGTTTCAGTCTGAGAACAGATAACTATCGCATCTATTTCTAGATATGTAGTCCAGGGAGCTCCCTTGGTATTTGTTTTACAGAAACATAATGTAATGTGATGTGTGAGGCATGGACAATTGCATGTAACAATTTGTCTCAAGTCCTGCTGCTTACTACTGTAAATTTGAACGATATATTGATGACATCTTGCAACCTATTGCCTTGCCCTACATCGAACGTGTCACTGGGTCTATTTTTCATCCAAATAACATTAAACCCCATATAACTAGCATAGTTTCGAATGCCGCTTATTGTGTTGCTGATGTTCTTCTTTGATTAGCAGGGTCACTACACTTTTCAAATATTGAAAATGTGTGGG
This sequence comes from Trichonephila clavata, assembly GCA_019973975.1. NCBI lineage: Eukaryota > Metazoa > Arthropoda > Arachnida > Araneae > Nephilidae > Trichonephila > Trichonephila clavata. Next base: position 7,090 of record BMAO01005552.1, on the reverse strand, counting down.
TCATATTAAGCTGCCAGATTTGAGTGCTCCAATCGTGAAAAGAGGCTGATGTTCATTAAATCAGTCGAGGCTCAATACCCTTCTATTGATGTGATGTGGTAGTTAGGGGCGAGATTAATTTGTGATTGTCGTTCTCGTCTCTTGTTGAGGTTCAGAATTACGAAGTCCATTGCTAATAGCTCGCTTGTTGCTTTTTTGTGCAACGTTAATATAACTTTCACTCGTCCTCATTCGAGTACTCCAAAATGTTCAGATCAGAGCAACAATTAAAGTATCCGACTGGTTGCGACAACTTTTTTTTTTTAAAAAAAATGGAGATATGTGGATTTTTGTTGTTGTTTTTAGATTTTTTGTACATTTAAAGAAAAGTATGCTAAAATTTTAAGAAGAGAAAAATAAATTATTATATCTAAAATGGGAAAAAATGGGTAAAAATTGACAAAAAATAACATAAATGCGGTCCAAGGGTTTATGAACCAATTTTCACTTTTTCAATTCTGATGTGTTGCTATGCTATTCGTTATCGAAATGACCTTCAGGATAAGAGATATTTTAATTTTTACAAAAACTAGAGCACTTTATCTCAGTTACTACATGAAATTGCTTAAAAAAACAGTGATTATATTCACATCAGGGACTGTACATTTTGTAATAAAAGAGTGATTTTTAAATCTGAAGGTTAAAACACTTTTACTATGATTAAGAACGAACGTACACAAAAAATTTCAGTGAATTATTTTCATAACGTTTTCAGCAATCGCTGACCCCATTTAATTATTTTCAAAAAATCACATTTCGAGTAAAATGCGTTTTAAAGTGTGACATCTTGCTTAAAGTAATGGCTTCTGCTTTTACTAAAACACTTGTAGTTTTTGCTCTAGTGAATGGAAATGATAAACTTGCTATTTTTATAAAGCTAATAAGATGACCTATAAAATAAAATCATAAGAAATTGCCAAATTTTGGGAAAATTCACAATTTTAGGGTAGTTTGATACCTTAATGTTTCTTTAAAAAAATCTTAATCAGAAGCAATGATCTCCAATTTATAGGTATGTAAATATTGATACTTGACTTACAGTCATATTTGTTGACACATATATAATAAATGAAATTCTTGTGAAACGTTTATTTCACAAATGCACAAGTATGTAAATTTATTCAGGCACTCATTTAGATTTTGATTTATGTAAAGGATTTTTCAATTCATTACTCATTCCGATTGTGCAGGTAATCTATCGTGATATATACTTTTTTTTGCATAATTTGAATATGCTTTGATTTACGTTTAATATCTAATTTGTAGATTTAAATTCATTATTTGAAACTCTCTCCTCCCTTTGTTGTATTTTAGTAATGCTCACTTGTATCTATACATATAAAATGGATGTTTAATGTATTAACGGATGCCACGACCGATCCGTTTGACAGATTTTGCGTTTTTCTTTTCAGCCAAGGCCCCCAATGTCGGGGATAGAACCCGCGATCTATGGCTCAGATCGAAATTAACATGACCACTAGACAAAAGCGATCACCTCTGCCCAGTGGCTGTTACTGGTTTATATAGGAACCGCTGCACAAAACAAAATACATTGTGACATTATAAATAATATAAAATACACATTTATACTGATATAATATACTTATGAATGCTTCATTACTGTACATTGTATTTAATAATCAATTTCTCAATACAAAATTAAGACCAAGTTTTAATAACTACTGCTGACTTCCAATGGGCGTATCATATTGCATTTATTAAATACAAAATTTAATGCTTATCTTGATAATTTGTGCGGTTTATAAGTAAAGTCTTCTTGTAGCTTTAGTCAAAGTACATTATTATTACATTCAATACAATGTAATTGTATGGGAGGGGTGATAGAAAATTGAGTCTCAAATATTGAAAGCTTGAGAAGCACTTAAATCAAAGAATTTCCACAAAAATAAATGTGTCTGGACTTCTCTAACACGTTTTCTCTCTTTTCTAATTGGATAAATAAGACTAGAGAGATTTTCTTTTATATCTTCTTGCAAGCTTCTTTAGAATAAACGCAAGCCCAAATATATAAAAATTACTATAGCATTTGTAAACTAATCACCAAACGAAGTATTCCATCAATAATTTTATTTTGTAGGGAAACAAATTTAAAGCTAAGCCGATTTCATCTTCTACTTACTTTATGTTCCAAAACTATCTAATAACTCAACTCATTTGTAAACTGATTAAGCTTAGAACAGGAAATGGAAAACTATATAACGCATTTCAATTAATGTATTATAGACAATTAAAAATTTTTTTATTGTGTCTAGGTTTTTTTCCAAAGGGGCTGCATTTTAGCAACTTAGCCTTTGCAGACACGGTGAGCCTCCAAATCTGAGACCCATTTCATGGAGGCACCATATAGTGGCGGTATCGCTACCAAATTAGGAGGCTAGAATTAATTTCTTAATTCGAATTCTCGTCAGATGCTAATGATTCAATTTCGCTGAGAGTACCAGAGCCGAATTGTTACTCAAGGGTTCTTTTACATGCCACATAATCATACGACTGTTGTGTCTTGAAATTCTATCCACTCCAACCAGTTTGAATCAGCACTTTAGGCTTACGAAGTGGATGTACTACCTCTAAGTCATTGAGATCGACATTTAATTTCTGTAGATAGTAGTTTTTAAGAAAAAGTGTTCCTTTCGCTCTCTCTCTCTCTTCCTTCCTCAGCTAATACATTTTTTTCGAAAAAAAAAGAGTATTTTAATAAAGAATTTGAAAAATAACGATTAACTATGTCTTTCTTTGTGCTTTGAATTATAATTATTGACAGTAATAATTACATAAAATTCCCAATAATATTTAACAGTAATTAATTATTGATCGTACTAATTGATCAACGTTGATTTTCTTATTAATATCGCTCTCCAAAGCATTGATGGACTTCGTAATTTTAAACCTTATTCAAGTGACGAGGACGAAACCTTAGCTCTGTAAACTTCCGTATCACATCAACGTGAAAAATTTTAGCCATGGCATCAGCCCTTATTAGTAGGTGGATCTTCAGTAGCATAAGGACTCGAACTAACAACTCCTCAGCTGCGAGTTCGTAACTATATTCCTTGAATATTGCGACTAGCTTATAAATGTTGAAGATATTAAAAAGACAAACCTATTGATCAAATTTCAAAAGAAAAAAATGTCCAATATTTTCCTGCTTTTTTAAAAAATATTTTTTCTTTATGATTGAAAAATACTTGTTTTCAAACATGCAAAAGATTTGTTTGTGTAATTGTTCATCTGCACACTCTCTCAAGACTATTGCCCTTGACTGACGAATAAATGTGAACATTGCTGAAATAATAGTTCGTTTATGTTATCTTGATAACAACAATCACCATTTGAGACTGATAGAGATTTGTATCGGCATAACTTCTATGAATTTCTCTGGTACAAAATATAATTTAACGACTTTGAAAAAGAAAAAAAATCGTAATAAAATGTTACTGATATTTAAAAATGAAATTTACGGCACTTTCAATTTTGAACATGGGTAACGTCTTAATCTTCAATATTTTTGTTTTATATTGTTCTAGATTAAGTTATTTTAATGCAGAATTATATTTATTTTCCTGTGTGTTTCTAGAGTATCCTATAAACATCTTTTTTCTTACTTCCCTATTTACGTTTTAATTTTGGAGATTCGTCTACACAAGGTTCGTATTTCAAAAAATGAGGAGTACGTTTTCGGAAAATTTCTAATCTTAACATAAATTTTTAAAAGAATATTTATACTTTTGTAGTTTTAAATTGCACAGGAACATAAAAAAAATTAGGAATAAAAATTTTGATAGTTTTTCCTTGGCAATATAGTTTCTAGAAATTTTCGAAATCGCAAACTATATTTTTGCATTTGCATAAGAAAAATGTATCTCTACGTTTCTCGGATTTAATATATACTTAAAAGCATCTGTTTGCAAACAAAAATTCTTCTTTCACATCGACAAACAATCATTCACCATTATCGTTTGAGAGAAAATTCTTTTCGTTAAACAGCGTAAAGATGGACACAAGTACTGTAGAATGTGAGAAATGTTTTTAGTTTTTTACGTTCCTCTAAATAAAGCAAATGGACAGTGATAAGCAAATGGACAGTGAAGTACTGTACGTTGAATTAATGCTGTTCTTTAACAAATTTTTTCTTCGTGATAAATAGAAATGTACATTTCTTTTATTTTCCTTTTTAAAAATGTTGCCCATCCTCTTCTTTAAATCCCAAAAGAAGAAAAAATTGTCCTTATTTGTCCTTTTTCTGTGATGTAATGGGCTAAATTCACGATGGTCACATGATAAATGTGATCACGTGATCTTCGTTGAATTCAAAATTGACACTGATCACATGTAAAATTTACATAAAATTTTAAATTAGATATTTGGGTCAAGATGTCAAGCATTAAGATACTTAAAAAGGCTTTTCAAAATTAAAAGAAAATTCTTATATTAATTGTGTATTTGAAAAATAATTGCATTTTAATTATCTATGTGCGTTATAATTGTTGTTAAATGTGTACATTCAAAAGAAAGTTTCTGCAAAAAGAAAAAGTTGACAATTGCGAAGCACACGAACTATTTGGCTGGAAACACGTGACCGCGTTATCCCGTGACTATGACGCCATATAAATTTATGAACTGATTGGCGGGAAGCACATAGTTTAGTTATCATGTGACTATGACGTCAGATGAATTTAGTCCATTCTGAAAGAGAAATGAATAGAATAGATACAATTTGTGTTATAAACATTTTATAACGGTAAAAGAGATACAAAAATGTCACAATAAAATGCACTTCACGAAATAAAATGTTTTCGTGTTTTATGATGTGAACACATTGGAATATTTTTAGCTCCAACCCTAGTTAATTAATTTTATTTTTTTATTTCTCTCGTTTCACTGCTGTGTTGATGTTTCATATTCAGTTTAAAGTACATAATTTATTTTTGTAGTTAATGAACAAAAGTGATCCAGATAATTATCACCAGGTCAAATGCCTCTTAAATACTTTTATTTCCTTATTTTATCTAATTATTTGCTCAAAATATATTGAACAATCTATCATCAGGAAATAACGTTCTACTAAATGTAGAAAACTTATATTTAAAGGAAATTATGGAATATTATATATCGAAAACGTATTTTCCCCAAAAATGTATTTTTGGTTTTTTTTAACATTAATATTCTTGTCAAAGGGTAAGATAACATCACGCCTCAGTTTCAGAAACGAATAATAATAAAACAACTAAGACCGAAAATAATAGCAATATGTAATTTCAATTTAATTAATAACAAGGATAGAAATTCTTGCAATTGTATGTTGTCCTATTGCCATTTAATTTGGCGTATCAACTATAATGGTTATTGGCGAAAATTCTCATTAAGAAGCAGAGCAAAATAAAGCGCAAATCTTTCTTTCTGATTTTTTACATCACTATTTACAAGTACTAAGTAGACTTATCATCACTATATACTAAGTATAAGTTACTTACTTTATACTCTTAGCACTTCTGCATGAAAACATTGGAAAATCAATTTGCACAAAAAGACTGGGCTTAATAAAGGAAATAGCATTGGGGCACAATACTGCAAAGTAATGTTTGCAAAAGAAAATATATAAAATAACATCGAGTGTTATCAGAAAAATCAAATGTGAAAAAGATCATTATTTTCATTATAATCATTGTCAACCATTGTCTTTTTCATTTTTATTGTTTAACAATTCAAAATATTATTTAGCATATCTACAGTTCCGAGAAGCTTAGAAAAGTTTTAAATCAATCACCACTGAGGCAAAAGCATATTTTAAAGCAAACTCATATTACTGAGCTATGTTATCAATTCTCAAATGTAGCTGAAAATAATTTTCGAAGTTTATTAGCATCAAAAATCGGGAAAAGATACAAGTTTTCACTGTGTTGATAATGATTATACACTGTATCGATGGGAATATTTGTCATATGTTTCATGAGATATATTTTAAAGCGCTTGTATATGCCATACATTAATGTTGAGTGACAGGTTGACGTGAATGCGGAGAAAGGTAGGGGTAGAGGGCGCTCCGATTTCTGGTATGCAAATTCAGTGACAGATAGCGCTTCTTTTGTAATATTTGCTTTATATAGTGGCTTGTTTCAATAAAATTTAATTCATTCGCTTGCAGTTTACACGTGCGTTTCTTATGGTGTACATACAATTATACTATTAATGCTAGTTTAAAATGAAAAATAGCAGTAATTGGTATTATTACGTGTCCGTAAAAGAGTAAATTTTAGTTGAAAATTATCTGTGTTATACTTATTGTGACTCCCAATTTGTCTAAAGAGCAACACAAGAAATGATCAAACATGTCTTTAAGGTAAATAGATGTGTAACGGATCTATACGCGTCCTTTCACTAACCTCTGGGGTGAAATTCTTTTGGGCCAGCATTTTCAACCAAACTTCTCCGAAAGGCAGAAAGCATGATATGCAAATTAAGTTTAATATATATATTCTTTATTCACGAGTTTGAGAGTTAGTGAATTGTGAATAGATGAGAAGTGAAGAAAATTAGCAGTGAAACGTATACGTAAACAAAGTAAGAAGCCAGAAGTTGAAATATTGAGAAAGTTATTAGATTAACTAGCGGGGAAGTGTTAAAGTCGACGTGTAAGAAATAGAGGACTACAAGAGTTCTGGTACTGTGATCTTAATCAAGTTGATGTTTAGAAAGTTAAATTAAAAGTGCGGTCATTAAATACGTAAGCTCTGTATAAAGTTATATTAAAGGTAGAGCTGCATGATTGAATATATTCTCCCCAACAAAATCTCGTCTTTCTCCTGTTCTATTACCGATTAGAGTTATCTTGTTTAAGTGTTGTTTGTGTCTGAGTTGAATATAGTGATAAATAAAATAATTGGAGTTCATCATGTTGAATGATCATGTAGTTCCTTTCGCACCTCTAGCGGGTCACAGGGAAGAAGGGACGTAAATTCTTTATATTGATTCACTAACTCTCAACCTGGCGAATAAAGAATATATATGTTAAACATTGCACATCACGCTTTCT